>CM053026.1:336397250-336461170 GCA_028564925.1 Lithobates sylvaticus | reverse complement strand
ACTTTCATTTTTTATACCTTCACTAGTATAATTTTATAGCCCGCACACCAGTGGCGCGGTGGGGGTAGATGATACAGAGGGCAGTCTTCCACATTTATATATCGTTTACCAACAGTATACAACTGTATAGTACATATGTTAAGTGCTGGGTACATTGAGAGCACTATATAAGTATTTGAAATAACGAAATAACTAAATAAATTCGAACACAGAAATTGTGTAAACCGACAACCTGATCAGCCACATACATGAAATCATTGGGAGAATATTGTGCCAAACATTGAAAATTCTGAACTTGTCCACATACAGAAAAATAGGCCTTTTAAAAATGTTTGTTAAAGTGGAGCTCCACCCAAAAGGGGAAGCTCTGCTTGTTTACTGACTTCCCCCCTCCATTGCCACATTTGGCAGTATTTGTAGCGGCTGATGTTTATTTTTTTCTGAAGGAGCCTGGAGCTCCGCTTTAAATCTTGCCTATAAAATAGGCAAGCAGAATGATACAAAAGTTTTCATGAGGTTCAGAATCAAGCCAAATGTCTGCAGATTTAAAAAGCAAAATATCCAAATAAACTCACAGAAAAAAAAATTGTCACTTGCCAGTGGAAAGATGCCATCTAGGAGCTATAACACTGAAAGTCCTTGTTCTCTGAGGACTAAAATGTTAACAGGCAGCTCTCACCACTCCACCACACCTTTGTGTAGGAAAAGCCACATCAAAGGACCCCAGCTGCTTCCATTTTCACCCTAGGTGTCTGCTCCCAACTGTACTGTAAGTGCCAGTTCACACTGGGGCGGTTTCAAAGTCACCCGACTCTGAAGCCACCCTGTACAGTGCGACTTCAGCGCAGCTTGCAAAACACTTCTGTAATAGAAGTCAATGCAAGTCGCCAAAGGGTAGGGGAACCTTTTTCTAAGTCGGAGCGAGTTGAGTCACTCCGTTTAGAACGGTTCCATTGCACTGCATGGAGCGTGACTTGTCAGGTGGCTAAGTCGCCTGACAGGTCACCTCAGTTTGAACCGAGTGTGGACTCAAAACACATAAGCAATAAAATTTCTCTCCATGGCTGCTGGAGTGTCCTGACAAGCGTTGAACTCCTCATATTCTATGCCTTGAGATTCTGTCTCAGACAAATACTGTGCTCCCAGCCATGCTTTTACCTGTGGGCAAACTGGGTGGTCTCTATGTCAGCCATTGCTAAGCATTGAACCACTCCCGAGGATATTCTTCTGCAATTTTACTGTTTTTAGCTGCTGCTTGCGTGGGGGGGGGGGGGGGGGGGATTCTAAAGCTGTTAACTGGATCTCACACCAATATGGTCATCACCTTTGTCCACGTTTCCCTTTTTCTACCACTGCTTGTATATTTGGTGGTGGTGGTGGGGGGGGGGGGGGCTGTTGGAGCAGCGTAGACTTAACAGATGCTTTCACCAAATACATATTAGTAGGCCAGGGATATGCAATTAGCGGACCTCCAGCTGTTGCAGAATTACAAGTTCCACAAGGCATAGCAAAACTCTGACAGCCACACACATGACACCCAGATTCAGAGGCATGATGGGATTTGTAGTTTTGCAACAGCAGGAGGTCCACTAATTGCATATCCCTGTACTAGGCTCTTTATAAAGGATCAAAACTGCAGAATACAATTTGTAGTTAGCCCTTGTTAGTTTTTATTAACTTAACATTTTTATTTAAGATTTCAGGTAACCCAAACTAGTTTTAGTTTTTACATTCCTTCTGTTTATTTTTTATTTTTGTATGTAAATTGAAAAAAAAAAAGTGTGTTTATATGTTTTTGTGCCACTGAATTAAAAAGCCTGGCTTGAGGGGTGCACTTTAGCATCCTTGCCTGCCAGAGGACCTTGTCTGGGCAATACCGTGAGGCTTTGTACAGTCTTAATAGATACTGTATAGCGAGTTGTTGATTTAAATGTAGATTTTTGATCCTTTCAGAAACTGCTTATGTTTATCTTCCTTAGAAGAGAATAACACATAAAATGGGAGCTGATAGAGATGCACACCCCAAAGATTATACAACATGGTAAAATTCCCTCAAGGGATTTTTTAGCAGCAAAAATAATAAACTGTTGATTGAATTTTAAAATCTTTTATTGTATCAAAGGATCCCGGGAGAGCTGTTGATGCACATACATACAGAGAAGTAAATTATCAAGTAAGTGCTATTGTTTGGACACACTAGACTGCCTTGATACCTCCATTACCTTGAATAACCACATAGAAGATTAATATTGACCTATCATCTAACCTCACATAGATACGGATGTATGGAAAATAATTTGAACATCGACATCTGCATTATAGACCCGTCCGTTTTCGTTTTATAATTCTCATTGTGGATTACAACTAAATCCTTCACTGCTTAAGGTAATTGTTTGGGGTTCCCTTAACCCCCCCCCCCCTTTTTTTTTGTGTGTGCCCTTGGTGTTTTTGTTCTGGTTTTTGTTTTGATTATTGTGTTTTTTTTTTTTACATAATTTCTTCACCCTTATAAATTTAAGCACTTTCACTATATTTAATTAATCAGCATTGATTTATTCACTTCATAAACATTCTTATCATATCTATTCACTAACTTTAATCACAATTGATCAGTATTAATGCATATGTTTTAATTCACTTCTCACTAATGAACTTATTAAATAATGAAACACGTAAATTTAAAAACAAATGTTTATGAAACAAATATTTTATCACACACACAACCCACACTCTCACCCATGCTTTAGTAATTGATACATAATACATTTAATTTAATTTAATTTAATTTAATGTAATAAGAACTTCAGTATCGGGGTTAATAATATAAGGTAATTTTTAGCTAACAAGTAAATAAAAAACAAGTAAACAATTTTTCTTAAATTAATCTAATTAATCATTATTTATTTGGTTGGTTGTCAATTGGTCTGGTGATTGCTAAACAGCACTAAAAAAATAAAATAAAAACCTCTTATTGTAAGTATATTGAGACTGTTATAATATGTTGCATGTGCTCATTGTCCCCCTCCTCTTTTCCTTGAGAGGACCAGGAGTGTGGCTTCTTGTAAGTTCTTTGGAGGCAGGCATCGTCTGAAGGGTGTAGAGACAGCACAAGGAGGCTTCAGGATCACTGAGATCAACTTTTTAAAGCATACTCTGGTGGCAGGACATGCCCATTTCTTTTCCAACATTAGAAACAGTAAATAAATATATATATAATCATACACCTGGAGAGATGTAATGTATAATATGAAATGTTGTATGACATTTTCCTTTTTTCCGCTTAGAATGTAAATCCCCCCGAAGAAATCCATGACACACGGGATCTAAACGCGTTGGAGTAATCATGTGGATGACCACGTTGTAATGTTCTGTAAACAACGGGCTCCATACTGTGTGTTGTTTTACCATGAATGATGGATTATGTCTTTTCCATTTTTCTCAATGAATTTGTAATTCATCCTTTGATACAATGAAAGATTTTAAAATTCAATCAACAGTTTATTATTTTTGCTGCTAAAAAACCCTTGGGGAATTTCCCATTTAATTTTTTTTATGTTTTTCTTCCTTTATCTCCTCCAGCACTCCATTTGACTAAAACTGGTAATACAGTACATGGTTTCCCCATCCAAACATTTGAGGTGGATGGGAAAATCCTCCCAGATGCATTATTGTATTTTGACAATGGGGAGAGCCCGCCACTGTCAGAATACACAGCTTTCATCCAACAGGATGATTGAACAGAAGTCGATCAGTAGCTTCTGTTTAATTGCAGTGGCCATGCATGGATCGAAATTTGGTCAATCTGAATTTCGATCCATCTATAGCCACCTTATGGAAAGTAAGCTCTGTGTAAGCTCCAAGTTGGATCTCAGATTCAAGGACTTAACCACTTGCCGCCCGCCATATAGCAAAATGATGTCGGCAAAGTGGTTGCGATATAAACATTTTGTTTGGGTACAGTGTAGCATGACCACGCAATTGTCATTTAAACAGCGCTGAAAGATGAAAATTTGCTTGGGCAGGAAGGGGGGAAAGTGCCCAGTATTGAAGTGGTAAAATTCCGAAAAAATAACAGCGCACAAGCATCTTCTTGTAATATTTGGGATTCTAACCTTTTTCCAGATTTTGCCAGAAGGTCTGTAATATCATCCTTGCAGGGGTGTCGTTGGCAGAAACTACTGTAGGTGTAAGGTAAGTAGTTCTTTACATTTCTCCTAATGTGTTTTTTTTTTTTTTTTGTTTAATGCCAGAGGGCCAAAGGGTGGGTATGACACATAATGGTGGGGGACAGGGATTTAAAAAATAGGCAGACCTTGCATTTTAGTACAAAGTCTGATTTCATATTTATAAATTGCAGCCAGTAGTTTGCAGGCTGAAAAAAACACCCACTTCCTGGACACTCAGGTAGCATTGTACACAAAATGATCAGATTTCTACCTGTAAAAAGGTATGGATTTTATATCTGCTTTTCACACAAACTAGTCTTGAAGTCTCCTTCTCTAAATGCCATGCTCTGTGACTGAAGAGACATTTGCCGCATGTGGTTTATTATGAATAACTATCTTATTATTTGCACATCTGCTAAATATTATTATGTTAAACATCACATGTTCAATTATGCTCAATTATATTAAATGAATTTATTCGTGTTAATGCATATCCTCCTGGGCTTTGACATCTTTAGTTACAGGAAGTGTAATGCTGTGCAGCAGATGGTACAAGAAAATGTTTGCCAGCCAATAAATTTAAATGTTAAGTACACAGAAGTCTAGAGCACAAACTTCTTAATATCTGCTCTTTCAACTGTATACCGATTTTCACTCATAGGCTGGTTCATGGTGGGGATATCTGCTGTGATTTCAGAATTTTCCCACAATGGCTTTTTAGATATATTATAAAAAGTATTAAGGGATAAATTATATATATGTGTGTGTATATATATATATATATATATATATATATATATATATATATATATATATATATTGATTCCGCTGTTACTGTCTTACAAGCACTGTTTTTATCTTTGGAAATGTGAGTGTAACCTTTATATTTTCTGATTAAATTTTATTTATTCCATACGGAATTACACTATGTGTCCTCCTTTTTCTTTCCATATCTAATGGTTGGGCTGTCTGCCCTATATATTGTCCTATCTGCTGATATCCATTGGTCTGAACAGCCCCTGGAGATTGAGCCTTTGCTGTGAGCCTGAACCATCCCTGGTACCTCACAAAAGCCTGATTGACTCAGGTGTATACCTATCTGAGTTCAATCGTTCCGGTAAGCGATTGGTGACTTTGGTGGTGGATCTTCTATCAATTTTCACTAATTATGTGACACTAATGCCCCGTACAGACGGTCAGATTTTCTGACGGAAAATGTTCGATGGGAGCCTTTTGTCGGAAATTCCGACCGTGTGTAGGCTCCATTGGACGTTTTCCATCGGAATTTAAGTCACACAAAATTTGAGATCTGGTTCTCAAATTTTCCGACAACAAAATCCGTTTGCGCAAATTCCAATCGTGTGTAGATAATTCCAACGCACGAAGTGCCACGCATGCTCAGAATAAATTACGAGACGGAAGCACTCGGTCTGGTAAAACTACCGTTCGTAATGGAGATAGCACATTCGTCACGCTGCAATTTTTTTAATAGTTTAATGCAGCGCATTCTCTTCTTCTTTCTAATGCTAGAAGAATGACGTTGTTTTGCTGCTGATATTCACAGAGTTCTCACAAACTGATTTCTTTTTTTTTTTTCGTGATCTCATGAAAAATATTATACATTTTTTTCGTCAGATATCTATAATAATGTTTATAATTGTTTTTCCTTTTTTTTTTTTATCAAGATCTACTATATTTTTTTATAGTGATCTCCCTAATATTTTTTCTTGTTTTGTGTGTCAAGTTACCACAACACCATTATTATCTTTTATATTTTAATCTCAAGGAGGTTGGTTTGTGTTGGTGTCCCTTGTTAATTTGATATTCAATTTTTGAAATGTACCTACCTACTCACAAACAAACTGTCCTTTTTGAAGTTAACCACTTCCCGACCGGCGCACGACGATGTACGTCGGCAGAATGGCACAGACAGGCAAAAGGGCGTACAGGTACGTCCCTTTAAGATTGCTGCCGCGCCATCGCGTGTGCTCCGGTCGGGACCCCCGTTAGTCCGGTTGCGAGTCCTGTGGATACCCACGATCGTCTCACGGAAAGGCTGAACGGGGAGATGCGGAAGTAAACAGCATCTACCCGTTCTGCCTAGCAACTAGTGACACTGATCTCTGCTCCCTGTGATTGGAGCAGAGATCAGTGTTCACTAAAACACAGCCACGCCCCCCACAGTTAGTAACACACCCCTAGGAACACTTACCCCCTACACTGCCACCTAGTGGTTAAACCCTTCACTGCCAGTGTAATTTACACAGGAATCAGTGCATTTAAATAGCACTGATTGCTGTATAAATGACCATGGTCCCAAAAATGTGTCAAAAATGTCCATAATGTTGCAGTCACAATAAAAATCGCTGATCGCCGCCATTACTAGTAAAAAATAAATATTAATAAAAATGCTATAAAACTATCCCTATTTTGTAAACGCTTTTGCGCAAACCAATCAATAATGGCTTATTGAGATTTTTTTTACCAAAAATATGTAGAAGAATATGTATTGGCCTAAACTGAGGAAAAAATATGTTTTTTTATATATTTTTGGGGGATATTTATTATAGCAAAAAGTAAAAAATAATGCTTTTTTTTTCAAAATTGTCGCTCTTTTTTTGTTTACAGCGCAAAAAATAAAAACTGCAGGGGCGATCAAGTACCATCAAAAGAAAGCTCTATTTGTGGGAAAAAAAGGACGACAATTTTGTTTGGGAGCCACGTCGCATGACCGCGCAATTGTCAGTTAAAGCGACGCAGTGCCGAATCGCAAAAAGTGGTCTGGTCTTAAGCCAGCAAAATGGTCCGGTCTGAAAGTGGTTAAACACATAGGCAAGTATTTCTGAAAAAAAAATATCCATTTATTCTGGTTCATAACAAAATAAAGAGGAAGGCAACGCTGGAGAAACTGCTGAAATTGGTGAAGCCTTTGTACCCCAGGGCACACATCAACTATTTGCCAGCCAAAATTGGTGGCCTGAGGAGTCCATATAATAGGGAGCACAATCCGGTCCAGGACTCCAAGAGATCAGGAACAGCAGCAGATGACATCTATGTCCCCAGGCTGTGCTCATACAACAGCCTGCATCTTTTGCCAGACCAGACTGAACCCAGGCCATCACTTTTTTGTCTTCCTTACACGCTTCCTTCCAGGCTGCGGCTGTGGTGTTGGAGGTGTGGCAGTAGGAGGAGGATGGTCCAACTCACACAGGTGGGTTTTGGGTGTGAGTTGGCCCCTCAACCCCTTATTTTGGGTGATGACCATAATTTCCTCATACAGGAGGCATTTGCCCTCCATTTGCTTCATTTTGTATGCAGTCATGCACGCAAAGGCCTCTTGGAGAGTGGGGTTGGTTTTGAGGGCCCCATTAGGCCTTCCTGGCCCTTTTGGTTTGAAGGCGGAGGGGAGGGACCTGAGATTGTGTGAGGCTCCTACCGGGCACAGCCACCTCCTGGCTGCCACTTCCCCCGTCACCTCCTGGCTGTCACTTCCCCCGCCACCTCCTGGCTTCCACTTCCCCCCGCCACCTCCTGGCTGCCACTTCCCCCCCCCACCTCCTGGCTGCCACTTACCCCGCCACCTCCTGGCTTCCACTTCCCCCCGCCACCTCCTGGCTGCCACTTCCCCCCCGCCACCTCCTGGCTGCCACTTACCCCGCCACCTCCTGGCTGCCACATTCCACAGCCACCTCCTGGCTGCCACAAACTGCGCACTCCTCCTGGCTGAGGCTTTTCCTGTGAATGAAAAAGGGACATAGTTTTTGTTATTGTTTCATCAATCACACACAATTTTCAGCTCATGACTGTTGCAAATTGTATGTTAATAAATAGAAAAGACTATCATTCTGACCCCAGCATTTTTCATTCTTGTCCCAATCATTTGTGGCCACAACTGTCTATTGATATGTAAAACCCTTTATTAAATCAGAAATTAGTGATCAATAATAATCTAGTTACCATCATTTATTTTACGACAAGAAATATATTGAACAATGCTATACCTGGCTCAAGCTGGGCTCCTCCACAACTTCCTGCCTGGAAAGCCCAGGGTGGGCATCAGAAGCCTCAGCTGGGGTGGAAGGAAGCGTTGAAGGTAGGGTTGAGAGGGATTCCCTGACCTGCCAGAAAATGAAGTCTCTCATAGTACCACAGCCTGGGGACATAAATGTCATCTGCTGCTGCTCCTGATCTCATGGATTTCTGGACCTTAGTACGCTCACGATTATATGTGCTCCTCAGGCCACCATTTTTTTTTTAAATAGTTGATGTCTGCCGTGGGGATCTGCGGCTTCACCAACTCCAGCAGTTTCTTCGTTGCTGCCTGCCTCTTTATTTTGTTATTATATTGTGGATGTTTGACCTGCCACAGACAGGGCAGCTCCCTGTACTTGTCTATGAAGATTGGGAGAAAGATGTGGTCTTTGAACCCATCCATTTTCTCTGCAAGACACAACACAAGACAAACCCTAATGTCAGGCTAAACTCTCATAATCTTGTCCCAATATAGGCCTCAATCTAGAAGCAGTATGGGCCACTGATGCACCAAGTTCAAATTGTACCTTTGTTATAGCGATCGCTGCTTCCGATACTTTGTCCTCCACACACAGATCGTACGTACAACACGCGCGTGTTACGCTTTATATACACTGCGCATGCTTGAAACTCCACCCGCCCGTGACGTTCTTTCTAGTATATTCCCCGACCCTTCTCTTTCAGCGCAGTGGGTAGAGAACATGGCGGAGACACAGCGGGTGCATGCAGAGGAGAGCAGCAACGAAGAAAGCCCGGAGCCACGAACGTTACGATCCCGGAGGAAATTTAAGGCCTCAAATATGGCCTTTATAGAGATGGTGGAGATGGGACTATGATGGGAAGTATGGACCTTACCCCAACCCAAATGTGTGAAAGGCCAAGATCATGGCTAAACTTGTGAAGAGTCTGCGCTGGAATTTTGGGGTACGGCGATCCAATGATCAACTGAGGAAACGATGGTCAGACCTCAAATTGAGGGAGCACGATCAGTACAGAAGAATCAAGAGAGTTCTTCAAAAAAGTAAGTAGTTGTCGTGTGTTCCTAGTCTTCTTCTTACGTTGTGCTGCTCCATGTGCTTTCTTTACTGTTGTACAGATTAAGATGGCAACTTTCATATTCATGGGCACAGTAATCGGTTGTATGAAACATTGTTCGTTCGCCCACTTATAAGATGTTTTGGGCAGATGCAGGTTAACTACATTTGTTCAGGCCTATTTGTATTAAAAGAAGTTTGTTGTCTAGATGGGTTCGTACTAGAATGAAATGCAAACTTGATTCAGTGTAAGGAGAGGACACTCAGCAGCTGTTTACACATCTGGAGGCAGGAGCACTAGTGTGGGACACCAGAACAAACTTTTTAGGGTGTCCCACACAGGTGCTACAGTGGATACTAGGGGTGTCTCCATGTGTGAAAATTGTACAAAAAAGTTAAGTATTCCAGCTTTATAAAGGGATAAAAATTTCTTCAGCTTGGAACTCTGCCAAAAAAGACAATTGTATGACACTTCCAAGCAATGTTTCATATTACTATTTCTGGCCTCAAATATCTGTGTATACCTTTTTTTTTTTCACATAGGGGAGAAAAGACTGGGGACATCAGAGGACACCAGGGACCCCCCACCTCCGAAAGAAAAGCAAATCCCAACACCACAACCAGAAGATGTGTAGGAAGGAGAGGTTTATTAAGTGGGCCAAATTGTCACCACAACAGGTGAGTGTCTGAGACCACAGCTTCAGGTAATAGATGTATGCCTGCATATGTATGTTGTGGAAGAAGAATCTCATTTCATCAGTGAAAGTGCCCAGATCCTCATCAGGGAGATAAGGGGGTGCAATCGTGATGTAGAAAAGATTAAGGAAAACATCAATGATGTTCAACAAAAAATGAAGAACATCATTGATGTTTTAGGCAGAATCTAAAACACACAAACATGCTTTTAAAAACAAGTTTTAAAGTATTTTAAAAGCCAAATTTTGAAGATGCACACGGTTTGTCAACATGTGCTATTTGCCATCCCGGGATATCAAGGTACGCGTTTTGTGGGTTCAACCCCTTCCTCGCAACTGAAGTAGGTGAGAGGAAGGGGTTGCACCCCCAAAACACGTTCATTGATCCCCCGTGTTGGGAGCTAGCAAATGTTGACATTAGGCATGGGAACGGGCTATTCCTGGACTTTCATCTTGATTAACTCAATGTTTAATTTGCAACAAAACAGAATATGCTGTCATATATCTAAAATGACTGAACCTGTATATACAGGTCAAAAGTTTACATACCCTGGCAGAATTTATGATTTCTTGGCCATTTTTCAAAAAATATAATTAATTAATTAACACAAAACATTTTCTTTCACTCATGATTAGTGATGGCCCCGGTGTTCGATTCGAATCCATGTTCGAATCGAACATCGGGCGTTCGCTCGTTCGGCGAGCCCAGAACTATTTGGGCCGCTCGCATCACATTCGTGTGATGCGAGCGGCCCGCAATGCATTGCGCCAGTCGCAGTGCAATGCTGGCTGATGATTGGCCAAGCATGCACTGTGAACCCGCATGCTTGGCCAATCACAGCGCCGGCAGCGAGGAGAGCCATAATTGGCTACAGGCAGGATGCCTGTAGCCAATTATAGCTCAGGGGATTTAGTACACGCCCCATGGTATAAGCGGCGGCCTCGCATATTGTGTTTCAGTGTCAGCGTGTCAGTGTGCTGCTGACTGCTGACATTATGTGCTGTATTTCTGGGGATTTGTGTGTGCGTGCTGTTAGTACAGCATTGCAGTATCACATCTGAGGGGTGTCTATAGGTTGCCTGTTCAGGGGGGCAGGTTTCCTGTGCTTAGAACTGTCCCTGCAAAAAGTGTAAGTTTTGCAGGGAAAAAGGCTATTTAAAAGCACTCGCGGCTAATGAATTGATGGCTCCCGTAACACAGAGAACTGTCATTCATTGAAAAAAAAAAAAAAAAAGCATGGGGGTCCCCCCAAATTCAATAACCAGGCCCTTCAGGTCTGCGATGGATATTAAGGGGGACCCCAGCCAAAAAAAAAAAAAAAATCAAAAATAAAAAGGTCTAAATGAACCCCAGCCAAAAAAAAATGGGGTCCCCCTCAAAAATCCAGACCCTTATCCAAGCACGCAACTTGGCAGGCCGCAGGAAAAGAGGGGGGGACGAGCGGCCCCCCCTCCCGCCTGAACCGTACCAGGCCACATGCCCTCAACATTGGGAGGATGCTTTGGGGACCCCCAAAGCACTTTCTCCCCATGTTGATAACAAGGGGACCCCCAGATCCCGCCCCCCCCTGTGTGAAATGGTAAGGGGGTACAAAAGTACCCCTACCATTTCACCAAAAAAGTGTCAAAAATGGTAAAAATGACAGCAGACGGTCTTTGACAATTCCTTTATTAAAATCTTCTTCTTTCTTCTTTCTTCTGGTCTTCCTTTCTTCATCCTTTCTTCATCTTCTCCTTCCGGCATCTTCTTCCATCTTCTTCTTCCATCATCTTCTTCCTCCGATCCGCTTCTTCTTGAACTGGTCTTCTCGTCCTTCTCGTCCGGCATTTTCTTCCGTAGCGTCGGCGTCGGTGTCTCTTCTTGGGCCACTCCTCGCAATGGGAGGCTCCCGCTGTGTGAGGCTTCGCTGCGTCTGACAGGTCTTTTATAACGGAGGGCACCTGGTGACCCCGCCCCCTCTGACGCACGGGGATGTCATGGGGAATTCCCTATGGCTTTCCCCATGACGTCAGAGGGGGGCGGGGTCACTAGGTGCCCTCCGTTATAAAAGACCTGTCAGCCGGAGCGAAGCCTCACACAGCGGGAGCCTCCCATTGCGAGGAGCGGCCCGACAGAAGAACAGACGCCGATGCCATGGAAGAAGATGCCGGACGAGAAGGACGAGAAGACCAGCGCAAGAAGAAGCGGATCGGAGGAAGAAGAAGATGGAAGAAGAAGATTGAAGAAGATGACGGAAGGAGAAGATTAAGAAACCGAAGGATGAAGAAAGAAGAAAGAAGATTTTAATAAAGGAATTGTCAAAGACCGTCTCCTGTCATTTTTAAAATTTTTGACACTTTTTTGGTGAAATGGTAGGGGTACTTTTGTACCCCCTTACCATTTCACACAGGGGGGGGGCGGGATCTGGGGGTCCCCTTGTTAAAGGGGGCTTCCAGATTCCGATAAGCCCCCCGCCCGCAGACCCCCACAACCACCGGCCAGGGTTGTGGGGAAGAGGCCCTTGTCCTCATCAACATGGGGACAAGGTGCTTTGGGGGTCTCAGACCCCCAAAGCATCCTCCCAATGTTGAGGGCATGTGGCCTGGTACGGTTCAGGCGGGAGGGGGGGCGCTCTCGTCCCCCCCTCTTTTCCTGCGGCCTGCCAGGTTGCGTGCTCGGATAAGGGTCTGGTATGGATTTTGAGGGGGACCCCACGCCATTTTTTTTGGCTGGGGTTGCCCTTAAAATCCATCCCAGACCTCAAGGGTCTGGTATGGATTTTGATTGGGACCCTACGCCATTTTTTTTTTTTTTTTTGGCTGGGGTCCCCCTTAATATCCATCCCAGACCTGAAGGGCCTGGTTATTGACTTTGGGGGGACCCTGAAGCTTTTTTTAAAAAAAAAAAAATATTTTTTATGAATGACTTTTTTTTTATGAATGACTTTCAATGAATGACTGTTCTCTGTGTTACGGTAGCTGTCAATTCACATTAGCCGCGAGTGATTTTAAATAGCTTTTTTTCTTGCAAAAATTACACGTTTTGCAGGGACAGTTCTAAGCACAGGAAAAATGCCCCCCTTCACAGGCATACTATAGACACCCCCCAGGTACGAAATTTAAAGGAATATTACACTTTTATTGTTTCAATTTACGCATTATTGTTGCCAACAATTTTGACCAAATTTCCTGTGCCTTTGTAGCTCACATATCCCCAAAACATCAGCAATCCACCTTCGTGTTTCACAGTAGGAATGATGTACCTTTAATCATAGGCCTTGTTGACTCCTCTCCAAATGAAGCGTTTATGGTTGTGGCCAAAAGCTCAATTTTGGTCTCATCACTCCAAATGACTTTGTGCCAGAAGGTTTGAGGGTTGTCTCTGTGCTGTTTGGCATTCCTGACATTCCTGACAATGATGGGGGGCTGCATTCCTGACAATGAAGCGGGATACTTTGAGGCATTTGCGTAGTAATGGCTTTCTTTTGGCGACTCGACCATGCAGCCCATCTTTCTTCAAGTGCCTCCTTATTGTGCATCTTAAAACAGCCACACCACATGTTTTCAGAGAGTCCTGTATTTCACCTGAAGTTATTTGTGTGTTTTTCTTTGCATCCCAAACATTTTCCTGGCAGTTGTGGCTGAAATGTTAGTTGGTCTACATGACCATGGTTTGGTTTCAACAGAACCCCTAATTTTCCACTTCTCGATTAGAGTTTGAACACTGCTGATTGGCATTCTCAATTCCTTCGATTTCTTTTTATATCCCTTTCCTGTTTTATACAGTTCAACTACCTTTTCCTGCAGATCCTTTGACAATTCTTTTACTTTCCCCATGACTCAGAATCCAGAAATATTAGTGCAGTACTGGATGAAAGATTCAAGGGTCTGTCATGAGTCCAGAAACTCATTGACCTTTTACGCACACACTGTATTTACAAGCAAACAGATCACAGATGAGGATGGTTACCTTTTAATAGCCATTCAAACCCCATTGTGTCAACTTATGTGCATGTTATCAGGCCAAAATCACCAGGGTACGTAAACTTTTGATCAGGGTCATTTGGGTAGTTTCTGTTGTCATTATGATTTAAAGAGTAAACTCAGTTGATTGATAAATGGCTTCAGCCAAACACTAACCATGAGTGAAAGAAATGTTTTTGTGTTATCATTCACATTCTCTGAAAAATGGCCAAGAAATCATAAAGTCTGCCGGGGTATGTAAACTTATGAGCACAACTGTATGTAATCTTTCATCGTTCTAGTGAAAAGTTAATAGGCTTATTTTGTGTGGACTCTTCCTTCTCCTAACCTCAAGGTGGGTACATTCTCTAGAAACAGTCTGTGCTGGTAGAAGTTGCAACTGGAAACCTTTGCTATAGCTTGTAGAAGGTATGTGCTGGACAGCTGGGGATGTTGTTTGGGCCAGGTTGGGAAACTTCCAGGGTGTGCTTTTAGAGGGGGGAACCCCCCTTGTCTATAGTATCCCATTGAGTATTGAGAACAAAAGTCCAGCCTGGGATGCTATACTATGTGCTCCTATGTGCTCCTCCATAACATGGCAATTAAATATGTTGAAGCAATGGAAAAAAATGTGGCAGTGGGGTCCGTTTCAGATATGGCACCTCATCCCCAAATAAATTTACAAAAATATATATTTGGAAGAGAAGGGATTATTAAAAGCACATCCATTTTTAACGTAGGGCCTGAGTGGTAAATGCCTTGATGTGCTGACGGGTCAATTCTTCCCTATATGTTTCACCATAAAAATGGCTTTGTCAGGGAAAATAAAGTGAGACCAATATTATAAAATGACGATTCTACAGAAGAGAAAAGAAAAATGTTATCAATAATGTAAATAATTGGACTTGGGTATATGCTGTATAGATCCATGGGCTACCATCCATACAAAAGACACAGTCAATCAATCCAACCCTAATCCCAGATAGAAAATCAACATTACTCAAGAAGGACTGAATACATATCCCCCAGTATCAGCGCGATGAGGTAAGCACATCGCAGACCACGTGGACGACCCCCCAATAATATCTACCTTAGTGTAACTGTAGGGGGCAGAGGGCAATCGTAGAAGACTAAAAGATCAAAAAGAGATTTTTTTAAAAATTATTTTTAGATATATTCATTAGTATCCAATTCGGGGTATTTCCATAAAGAAGCTCCAGAAGAGGATTAACAAAGACACACAGCAAGGCCAACATGGCCTTTGTAAATACATACCCAATAAAACAAAATAAAAAAATTTAAAGCACGGAGGCGCTAATAAATAGCGAACGATATCGGTGTCAGAGTGGTAGATGGTTAATACTGGATCCAACACTATGAATAAGTGTAATCAAACTAGAACAGTAAAGCAAAAAAGTATAAAATTAGAAGATAAACAAAAATATATAAATGAGAAGCACAGAAAGGCTCCATAATGTAAGAAAAATGTGTTGAAGTGCTTACCTGAACTAACAATTAGCAGGCATGCCAAAAATGGATAGCATAAACAAATGCGTCCCCAGCATAGAAAAATGCCTGTGCTACTGAACAACCAAAGGAAAAGGGTCCGCTGCACAAAAAGTTCCTAATAAGGAAAAGGTAACAAGAAAAAAAGTCAGGATAGTATATATTACCAGGACAGGAGGGAGGTGTGGAACAAACCCTCCCCATACCTAGTACTGACCTTGCTTGATATAAACAAACAGCATAGCGCCTCCGTGGAACCAGCGAAAAATAGCTGGTTCCATTGCCTTATATACCCCCCACCCGCTCGACGTACTGACGTCGCCGTCGAATGGGAGCGGACGCAATGCGGCCTCTGCGCATGCGCCCAGTCCACCACAAAGGCCTACAGTGCCCAGAATGCATTGCATCACGTCTTCCACATATAGGCGGCGTCAGAAAATCGCTCAAAGCCGCCAATGGAGACTGGTGCTGATCTCCGATGTATTGGGAGAAAGGGATGGAGTAAAGCATCAGTGGGAAAATGTAGGGAAAAGCAGATTGGTAACTAGTGGACAGTAGGCATGTGAGAGGTCTGGGGGGGCGGGCCTGATTTCCCCTAAAACAAGCCCTTGGGTGTCCATACAGTTACAGATGATAAAGGGAAGCCCATACACACGATCGCAGCCCGGCCGACCAATACGCGGAGACACTAAAATCAAGGGGGGATAACCCAGTCCAACAAGAGAGACGGATAACAGGATGGAAGGGGAGACCAATCTGTGACAATATATACACAAATAGAGAGAAGAATGCACACAACAGGTGTCAATGTGGTGCGCAACAGTATAAATAGCACAGATTGCAAGCATAAGGATCACACCGCGGACCAAAGTCCAAAGACAACTAAAAAATATAATTAATCCATTTGACACAATTATTGGAAAAAACTGAAAAATCATAAATATACGATATAAAGAAAATAAACAATAAACATATAAAAGCATACTAATGATTGTCATAAATCTGTTTATAAACACATCAATCAACAATCGGTTACTGTTCAATAACTAGAAAATATATTTATATATTTTTTTAAAGAGAATACCTAATAAAGATAATTTGAATCATTGGCCTGACAGATAGCACCAAGGACTCACTGATGGAATAAGAGTCCCTGGATATGCATAGAGCAACGAATAAATCATAAAGGGATCCAAAGAGGGGAAAATTAAGATTAAGATGTCGTAAAAAGACAACCATTATCAGATAATCCAAAAATAAGGCTACCAGTCAACACATTTTTTGTTCCAGTGACCAGAAGTAGTGCAAGATCATGTATTATTATATTACATCCATATATTAGCGTATTACATCCGTAAATTAAAGCTGCCATATTACAAAAACAATTTAAAGCTAATATATTCATTAAGGCCCGGATATTTAGTAGCGTTCAGAGTATGTATCTATTTGGTCTCTAGTTGTAGCAATGTAGTATCGATCTCGTCGCCCCGTGCATGTGCATGTACATGCTCTAGGGCGTAAAATCGGACAACACTGGAATCAAAATTGTGCTGATGACAAATGTGTCTATTGAGGGCCGTAGTACATAGACGTTTAAATAAAGAAAGCATATGATCTCTAATTCGTTTGAGAAATGGACATTTCGTTTTGCCGATGTAAAAACATCCACATCGGCATAAAGCAAGATAGACAACTCCCACAGATTTACATGTGACATAGTGTTTGACCGTATAGGGATGGCCATTTGGTAGAATGGCCATTGGGTAGAATCCTGCCAAAGCTGCCATATTACAAAAACGATTTAAAGCTAATATATTCATTAAGGCCCGGATATTTAGTAGCGTCCAGAGTATGTATCCATTTGGTCTCTAGTTGTAGAAATGTAGTATCGATCTCACCGCCCCGTGCATGTGCAGGTACATGCTCTAGGGCGTAGAATCGGACAACACTGGAATCAAAATTTTGCTGATGACCAATGTGTCTATTCAGGGCCGTAGTACATAGACGTTTAAATAAAGGAAGCATATGATCTCTAATTCGTTTGACAAACGGACGTTTCGTTTTGCTGATGTAAAAACATCCACATCAGCATAAAGCAAGATAGACAACTCCCACAGATTTACATGTGACATAGTGTTTGACCGTATAGGGATGGCCATTGGGTAGAATGGTACTGACAGAAAGTTATTTAAATGTCTATGTACTACGGCCCTGAATAGACACATTGGTCATCAGCACAATTTTGATTCCAGTGTTGTCCGTTTCTACACCCTAGAGCATGTACATGCACATGCATGGGGCAGCGAGATCGATACTACATTGCTACAACTAGAGACCAAATGGATACATACTCTGGACGCTACTAAATATCCGGGCCTTAATGAATATATTAGCTTTAAATCGTTTTTGTAATATGGCAGCTTTAATTTACGGGTGTAATACGCCAGGGATATGCAATTAGCGGACCTCCAGCTGTTGCAAAACTACAAGTCCCATCATGCCTCTGCCTCTGGGTGTCATGCTTGTGGCTGTTAGAGTCTTGCTATGCCTCATGGGAATTGTAGTTCTATAACAGCTGGAGGTCCGCTAATTGCATATCCCTGTAATACGCTAATATACGGACATGATCTTGCACTACTTCTGGTCACTGGAACAAAAAATGTGTTGACTGGTAGCCTTATTTTTGGATTATCTGATAATGATTGGCTTTTTACTACATCTTTTACTTAATTTTCCCCTCTGTGGATCCCTTTATGATTTTTTCGTTGCTCTATGCATATCCAGGGACTCTTATTCCATTATAATAAACTTTATATAGAAATTTTTATACTGTTAATTTATCATTTCTGGGCACCGTAATAATCCCTTCTCTCCCAACAAATAATGTTGAAGCAATGCAACCATGCATGAGGCTACCCTTACATTACAATTCTAGTTGGGAGCTCTACCCTTTGAGGTCACATCTGAGACTTCAGCTGAACCTGCATATATAAACGTGTCTGCTAGGGGAAGCCCCATAATAGAAGTTGTTTTCTGTGGAACACATACCCAGCCATACTTTAATGTGGGTGCTTCTAGATATCTCATTAACCTGATTTTAAACTATTGTCAGTTTACTCTCAAAAATGCCTTCTCTGCTATTTTACGTTTCACCCTTGATATGTACCGGTATGTTATCAGCACATTCCTTGTTTCTCCTTCTGGTATCAATGTGTTTTAACATCCAGCAGAATATGTCCTGGGCAGATGTCTGTTTTGTACCTCTGGAATTAAAAGGAATTTATAATCATTTTATTTTGTTGGATATACATAAAAAGAGATTGATGCAAATAGTTTAATCAACATGCTATTCTCTTAAAAAATGTGCTTCTATACATAATGTATAAGTAGATATTTACACGAGGACAATAATATATGTTTATTAGGTTCTGCTCCCTGCTTTGCAGTGATACATCCATTGTGACTCTTATGCCGTGTACACACGACCGGACATTCCGTCAAACTAGGTCCGACGGTCTTTCCGACAGACTTTTACTAAAATTCCGATGGACGTTCAGAACAAACGGACTTGCCCACAAACGATCGGACTAAGTCCGTTCGTAAGTCCGTTCATTTTTGAACTTGATGATGTAAACGGGACTAAACAAGGAAGTTCAATAGCCAGTAGCCAATAGATTCCCTTGCGTTGTATTTGGTCCATCGGACTAGCACACAGACAAATGTTTTTCCCAAACTAAGTCCGTCAGAATTGAGTCAGTCGGACAGATTTGAAACATGTTCTATTTCTAGGACCGCCGGATTTTCGTCCCGAAAAACGAACGGTTTAGCCCACACACGTTCGGATTTTCTGACGGACTAATCCCGTCCGACCTAGTCTGCCAGAAAGTCCGGTCGTGTGTAGAGAGTCTGGTTTACTAAAGGAGTTGTGAATTTTCACTCAAAAAATTGTAGGTGTGTTCACTTTAAATACCTGCAGGGCACCTGCCCTGGGCTGGCTAAATTTTTTTTAACAAGAAAATGGGCTGGCTAAATTGAATGTATTATTGCTGTGCTGGAATGAGCTGAGCTAAAATACAGTATGGCAGGATTTGACAGGTTCTCCCCAGGTGGTTGATTATTCTGACCTGTTGGTGGAAAAATGTTCCAGTAAATAATGTCAGAGGAACAACCTCTAGAGCAGGGGTCTCAAACTGGTGGCCCTCCAGCTGTTGCAAAACTACTCCACATAAGATTTTATTTATATGTGACCATGAATATTCTTTTTCCATTAAAGTAGTAAGGAAAGAAAGTGCGATTTGTTCGGTTAACGTTTGACCTATTAATTGATTTATATTCAAGAATGTTATCCATGAAAACCAAGCCATTTGATATCCAAGTACTTGGAGCTAAGGAATCTTTTATATTTCGGCAGATTAGATCACTTCCCAAAGGTGTGGCGGGCATTTCATACCCGATTTGTCTGCGTCTGGCATGAGATTGAAAAACCTTTGCATCTGCAATCGAGAGAGCATCTGCCACAATTATCTTTTCCTTGAATATATCTAGCTTTTAACCAAATATTTACCAGTATCGATGGTAATACCTAAGAATTCCAAACACGTCGTAGGTAAAACCGTCTTCTCATTGGCCAATGGAATTCAAAAATGTTCAAAGATGTTAATAAATAAATTCAGAAGTTTCACGCTATCAGCCGATTTTTCTGGACCAATAAATAAAAAATCACCATAAACTGATTGTGAAATATTTTTACTTACCCACTCCAAAAAAGTTGAAAATGCTTCAAAATACTGACAGGAAAGAGAACATCCCATAGGTAAGCATTTATCGAAATAATACTTTCCTTCATAATAAAAACCTAAAGAATTGAAACATTTTGGGTGTATAGGCAATATTCTAAAAGCCGCTTTAATGTCTGCTTTGGCTAACAAAGCATTCCGGCCTAGTTTCCTAACTAATGGTAAAACATCTTCAAATGAAGCATATTCTACTGAACTCATATCCATTGGTATCTGATCATTAAGGGAATCTCCATCAGGGAATGATAAGTGGTGTATCACTCTAAATTTATTAAGCTCTTTTTTGGGAATTATACCTAAAGGAGATATACGAAAATTTTAAAATGGTGGAATATCAAAAGGACCTACTATACGTTGTTCATTGATTTCAGTGTTAATTTTTATCACGAACAATGTCTGTTAATGTATTTACTGATTTAAGGTTTTTTACCATTTTGCAACCTTTATCTAAAAAGGAAGGCAAAATGACACCCTCTGTAAAGCCTTTATAAAGCATGAGTGCCGTCTGATGATCTGGGTACTTGCGAAGCCATGGTGTGATGTTTTCTATGCTCACTGGAGATGGTGCTTTTAAGAAAGGAATCTTTAACATTTGATTGTGAAGATGTCATTTTTTTTAAAGCACTTATGTATTGAATGGGGGCCTGAACAAAAGGCGCATTCATGCCTATATCTACAATTAGTAGCCCATTTGCAGTGAGTATCATTAAAGGCAAAACAGATGCCTTTTTTGTAAGAGGTATTACCTGAGTTACTTTGTACTATCTGCGAACGCATCTTTATAGGTTTTTGCGGTACTAACAGGTTCAACCAAAGGCTGACATCCTTGCTTCCCCATGTAAGATTTTTATGAACAGCAAATTTTTGTCTGAATGATTCATCATAAATGAACCATCCAGAACCCCCGAAACTAAAATATAGGCTTCTAAAATAGTGTCAATGTGATGAAATAAACCTACGCTGCACTGCACAATTTACAAAGTATGCTTGCATAAATATTGAAAGCTTGCAACCAAGTGGAAAAACAGGACGTCTCCTATCTTCTTCATTCTTTTCTTTTTCATGTTAAAGGAATTCTTTACTCATGGTAATAGTGACAATAAATCAATAAATTTGTCACGCCATATTTTTTCCTTTACTGTGTTAGCTAAATGGAAACCTAAAGGTGATGCTTTGCAGGGGATGCTCTCTTTTAAGCACGTTTCAGGGACCATATTTAAAACAGATTTACCTGTTGTTAAATTATCTAATGATATTTGAGACACAATTCTATTATCTTTGTCTTCTAACCAAACGCTAGAAACATTTTTTTTTTTTTGCGTAGTGTTGCGTAGTGTTTGTGTTTTTAAATTGATCTAAGGAAGAAACCAATTGTGAAATAGAAGAATTCAGATTAATCAATAATGCAGAATTAAGTAACTCACCATTGCTGGTAGCAGCAGACATATGCATCTCACTGCTACTAAGGAACTCTTCATTAAAATTACCATCTGATAGCAGAGATCTGGAAGGACTGGCTGGCATACTTGACACAGCGTTGTGCTTCTGGTGCTGGACTTCTTATCAGGGATCTGCTGTTGTTTAGATGATTGGCTCACTCTGCTGTGTTTTGTTCTTCCTCTGCTCCTCTTCTTAGTAGCTGTGGCTCCTGAGATATCTCCTCTTTTCTGCTCTTCTGACAGCGCTGGTCTGCGCATGTCATATCTTCTCACGTCCTGCGGGGGGCTATATGGCTTGCGAGGCTTTCCATATCTTCTGGCCCGCCTACCTGAGTCGCTCATTCCAGCTTCCTCTTGACCTATTAGACCTGAAACTGAAAATGACACTGCTTCTTCCGGAGTGAAAGGTAATGGGCCGGCATTATCAACATGGAGTCCGCCGCCTCCATTCACTTCAGCGCCGCTGAGACCGATTCTTTCTTCGGTTTCCATGTTAGCTGGTAAGGCTAGGCATTTCTGTATCCACTCTGCTCCCCTTTCAGCCTCGGCCCTTTCTATAAACTGGCGTAACAGCGTCTTCATGGCGCTTCAGTAGTTAGCGGCGGTGAGGCAATTTAAAATATTTTTCCTGCAGAGCTCCGCCGCTGACTACTCCCTGAGGTGACTGACAAATTCCCTCTCACTGAGACCCCTATTTATAGGGGTTCCACAGGCTTCTAGCACCTTCTACGTCCCGCTCTATGAGTTTCCAGGCTCACCCCCTAACTATTTCAAGGCTCCCTGACCTACTTATTAAAGGGGAACCTTGAAACCCATTAACTGCCACAGTTCCATTAGAAAAGGGGCCAGGGGAACTTGAAACCCCCTATCCCTTTTTCTTTTAAATTCTCAAACTGTTTTTGTGCCTAGGGTATCCCAAACCACAAGACAGACCGTTTTGTGGCATGGCTCTATTTACTTGAAGGGGTCACATTTGGCATTGGTGCCAGCTGCCAAAAACAACATGCTGTTTAATTGTTGCCATACAGCTCAGGACAGCCTTGAGTGGCTGCATTCCCTAGTTTAGGTGTGTGGTTAGGGTGGGTTGCCTGCCTGCTTGTACCGCTCTCTGGCCGCCCATGTGAACAAGCCGTTAATCCTTAAAAAAACAGATGGCTGGAGCCTACATAAAAAAAAAGGTTGTGTATGTCATACTGTAACTGAAAAGTAAACATCACAAAACAATATATAGTTTTTATTATGCAGAAAAAGACAAAGAGATAAAAAAAAGGCACAACCCAGAATTAATCCATTTGCTTTTGGGCTATACTCAAATTCTGCCTTTATAGCAGCGGTAAATAATAGAAATACACAAAATGCGCACTGTAAAATATTACAGGTATTCATCAATAATCACACACATTCACACAGCTATTCTCCTTGAGTATTCAAACAAGCATTGTTTAAAGCATTCATCTTTTTCGGCAAGCGTCTTTCTAATCACAAAACCCCACATTTTAACAATGGCACAGCTTGCACCGACTCGCAGCCTTAATTTCCTCAAGGACACAAGTATACACGTTGCCTGTATGGCTTATCTTTGTGAAATGGTGTTAGTAATTTCAGTGTAGTTACTGTATTGACATCTGGTTCTTCAAGATGAAGACATTATGACATATTGCTCATTTTTCCCTTCAGTCTTCTCAGAGCGAGACTTATACAGTCGTTTCCATGGTGCTAAAACAGTTGCGGAAGATTGAAAGCTATAATATTTGGAAGACAATAAAACAAGTTGCTTTCTTTTTTTTTTTTATTTAAGCCCCAGTGTTGCTGTGCCGTTTCCTTTCATGATTGTGAGTCTAAAGACCTTGAACATGGAAGGAATTTGAATAATGGAAGCATTTGACACTTTCACTTTGAAATATACAGTGCATTATTGTTCATTAGTTTGTGATGGAACACAGTGTTGTTGAAGTAAAGGTCTGTGCTATTGTTTTCTGGATAATAACTCAATTTGTGTAGGAAAGTGGAATGCTTATTTAAAGTAATGCATTCTCCGCCATGAAATATTTTCCTCTTCCTCCTAGATACAGCATCTTAGTGCTAGCCTGGGATAATGGAATATATATTACGCTGTCTTTCTTCAGCTCTTCTGAACAGTCTTCATTTTGTGCATTAAGCTGGAAAACAGGAAGGAACAGTGATAAAATGTATTTTAATCATATGGCACCAGCTTGTTAAGTGAATTGAAGTGGAAGATTGGTTAAAGATGTGTGAATAGTACCCTTGTGGTAGTAATATCCATGAAATAAGACATTCAAGAATGAAACTTCAGTTGTATTATTTTTTACTGGTCACTTTCAATACATGAACATGCAGCAAAAGACACAGTTTGCAGAGAGCCCCTGAGCAAATAAGCAGCTGGGTTCCCTTTGCTTCTTATCATTATTCTTTCATTTTCTATGTCCATTGTACCATCTGATCAGAATCTGTCTCTGTTAAGAATTTAAAAGGAACCTACAGTATATTGTGCCAGCAATCACAGGTTACACAGAGTGACAGAAGAAAAGATACCAAGTGGTCCATTGAATCTGCACCATTTTTTTTCATTCTTTTTAATATACAGTATATATATATATATATATATATATATATATATATATATATATATATATATAGTATCTCACAAAAGTGAGAACACCCCTCACATTTTTGTAAATATTTTATTATACCTTTTCATGTGACAACACTGAAGAAATTACACTTTGCTCCAATGTAAAGTAGTGAGTGTACAGCTTGTATAACAGTGTAAATTTGCTGTCCCCTCAAAATAACTCAACACACAGCCATTAATGTTTAAACCGCTGGCAACAAAAGTGAGTACACCCCTAATTGAAAATGTCTAAATTGGGCCCAATTAGCCATTTCCCCTCCCCGGTGTCATGTGACTCGTTAGCGTTACAAGGTCTCAGGTGTGAATGGGAAGCAGGTGTGTTAAATTTGTTGACACAGACCTGTGACACAATTGTCATCCATTTGCGCAGCAGGGATCAGCGGAGAGATCCCCCCGCTGAGCGAGCGGATCCTGCTGAAATGTCCGCCCTGTGTGAAAGGGTCCATAGGGGTGTGCGGGGTGCCAAGTATGTTTGCTGCGGTGTACAATGGTGTGCTGAAAGGATACAGAGGATGCTGGGAGGTGCAGAGGTGTGTGTGTGAGGGAGGGGGGGTTTGAAGATGTAGGAGGTGCAGAGGTGTGTGTGTGGGGGTTTGAAGGGTTGGGGGTGCAGAGATGTGCGACACAGTACATAGATGTGCTGGGGTGTGTTGAGGTGTGCTGGGGAATACAGACGGTGCTAGGAGGTGCAGAGGTGTGTGTTTGGGGGTAGGGGGGTTGTGTGGACATGTGCTGGGGGTTACAAAGGCTTGTTGGGCATATGGAAGCAAACTTGGGGAATAAAGAGGATTCTAGGAGGTGTGTTAGGGAGTGTTATGAAGGTGTGCTAGGGGTACAGGGCTTATATGGGCGGTACAGAGATGTGCAAGGGGGTATAGAGATGTGCTGAGGGGTACAGAGGCATTCTGGGGGGTGTAGAGATGCGCAAACCGGTATGGCATTAGTTGGTTCTTGTAGCATCATTTTAAATGGCCCACCCCTAATTAAGATATGTTCTCCGCCTATAATGGCTGGCTGAACACATAGAAAAAAAAGGTGTCTCCGAATGTTTTTTGGAAAGGTTGGCAACTATGCAGGAAGGGGTCCCCCTTCAGAACACGTGAAAGGGACCTGCTGTAGGACCCCAATGAAGGACCCCACAATGGGAGTAAAGAGCCCTGGATCAGTGGCAAGGGCCTCGGGATGAGGTCAGGGGTGCCCTTAATGGTTTCTTGCACCGGGGCCTTAAAGGTTCTAGTCATGCCTCTGGAGCCAGGCCTTCTTGTCCACATCAGTGCCTGACCTCACAAATGCGCTTCTGGAAGAATAGTTAAACATTCCCATAGACACACTCCTAAACCTTGTGGACAGGCTTTCAAGAAGAGTTGAAGCTGTTATAGCTGCAAATCGTGGGCCAACTCAATATTGAGCCCTACGTACTAAGACAGGGATGCCATTAAAGTTCACGTGCATGTAAAGGCAGGTGTCCCAATACTTTGACAATATAGTGTAGTATTCCATTGCTACTACAAGGTTAAATCACATGATGGTTTTCCCTAGAATATTTTCACCAGGATATCATTCCCACTCATCTTCTGTAGTCAGTACAAAATCTAACAGTGTCACATTTGCCATCTGATAGATTCCCCATAATTTACAAAAAACAAATACCTGAGAAACTCATCTTCAAAGGAGCATTTCTTAAAGCTATGTTATAAGTATAGGAGGCATAACCTACCATGAAAATCAGCAGGTCCTATTATTACAACCCACTATTAAAACTCAAAACTGAAATTTTGTTTATATATATATATATATATATATATATATATATATATATATTATATATATATATATATACATACATACATACACATTTATTATGGCTTTGCTTCAGTCTTCCTAACACATGGGTATTTAAAATTGATTGATTCATGGTTGGAAAGTGAGCTAGGATATTCAGGTAAAATTAATTAACAAAATTGTCCTGCCTTTTTTCTGTTGTGGTGATTAAAGAAAGAAAGGGGGAAAAATTGTTGCTATAAGCAACACTACAATATTCTGTTTTAGTAGTCTTTAAACATTCTCTCTAGATAGACTGTAAAATGCCTTCTATTTTTACTGTAATGAAGCACTGAAACACTGCACTGTAATAAGAGGGCACCTAGACCTGAACAAAATGATTGATTTTATTTGTCATTTTCTGTCCTTTGAAAAGACATGGTTGTAGGAAATGTCTTCTCTTTGAGGGCCATAATCCATAACTATGCATTCACAAGTAGGATAATATGCTGTAACCCATTTTTCATATTCCCCTTAGCGAATATGAATGCCTAAGGTATCTGGATGTTTTTATAACCAGAAAAACATAATCTAGCAAAGCCTCGAGCCTCCTGGCATTCTATGACATGTAAATATGTGCTGGAGAGGTATGGTACACCGTGCATGTGTTATACAGTATACACTTTTAACATGTATCCCAGTCTGTCTGAGTTTGTGTTAAATTAAAGAATGGTAATATCCAATTGGTGGATGCTATTTGCATTACTTTAATAACTATCTGTATAAGTTTATACCATGAAGTTTGCATCATATAATCATTACAATAATTTTACTGTATGAGCCCATGGGGATCCTAGATTTTGGCCCCCTCCGCCCCAAGCAATATAAAGTGATTCTGTACTATAAGTATTGCTGTTACGTTCAGAAAACCAGTGTAAGGTGCGGTAAGCAAGGGCCTTTACTAAATGCCCTGGTCCCTTTGGGCATCTCATTAATTTTGGTGTTTGAGAACAAAAGGAGGAAATCTGCCATTGTCTAGGACATTGGCACTATTAATTTTCAGAATACGGGTATCACACTAATCTTACCTTGAAAGCTCATTTAAAGTGACTTAGGAGGTTATTTACTAAAAGCAAATCCACTTTGCACTACAAGTGCACTACAAATGCACTTGGAAGTGCAGTCGCTGTAGATCTGAGGGGGCATGCAAGAAAATAAAAAACAGCATTTTAGCTTGCACATTATTGGAAGATAAAAAATCAGCAGAGCTTACCCTCATTTCAGATCTTCCCCCTTAATCTACAGTGACTGCACTTCCAAGTGCACTTGCAGAGTGGATTTTCTTTTATTAAAGCAACCCCTTAGTCTCCTAGTAAACATAATAGACAGGCGATGTGATCAAATGCAGCTGCTCTGATACACGGGTTGAAGAAGGAAAATTTATTTGGAGTACACACTCAGTGAGGCAACAGCAACAAAAAATGGCAACAGTCATGAAGTAAAACACATTTGTACAATACAACAAAGACAATGAGAAGGCCAAGTAAAGTGTGAAAGGTCTTAGGGTCTTTTCAAAGCCCCTCCCACTGGCCAGTGTGGTACTAAACTTTAGGTCCCAGAGTCCTGCATTGGAGCACTCAAGTAAATTTGTAATACCACAGTAAGGGGTGGAAGTTCCTATACGTCCAAAGTATGAGTGGTGCGGTCCATTTTGGAGGAGGATAATGAGGATGTGACCAGTGGCCTCTCACCACTGTGTAGTCTGTTGTGAAGTCTCCTGTTGTTCTCTGGTGTCCAGAACCCTAAATGCTTAAGGGGTGCTTTCCACGGAACCTCTAGTATTGGTGGCAACTCTAAATCTCTGTTGCAAGGATCTCTTATAAAGCCAGTAACATCTCTTTTCTCCAGCTAACTGGATTTTTCCCAGCAGCAGTGGTCTCTGATCAACTTCGGCAGCACAGCAAACTCTGGCAACAAGCAGCATGTCACAGTACACTTCAACCATCACCTCTCACTTCCCACATAAGACTTCCCAAGTATGTATGTCCATCTGCTTTTAGATACCCGCTGGTGGCCACCAGAACTACACCCTTTTGTGCTAAAAAAAATGCCACCAACAGGTGACCCAAGCAATGACACAGGTCCTGACACATGTATACCAACAGTGAAAAAACATCATCAAATTGCATTCAAAAACCTTCAACTTTGAAAAGACCTGACATCAACATATGACAACTGACCTGATGTTGTCCATCAATCAAGATGGTATGTGCTTAAATTTTCTGCGCGTTTTGCAAAATGAAAACTCGCTTCCCCAGGAGAAGCACACAGGGATATCTGAAGATAGAAAGCACATGAGAGGTTAAAAAGGTATAAAAAAAATAAATGTCCCCTTCCGGCTTGATGATAGAAACTTACATAATTATGAAATCAGTCCAAAAGCCTTCACGTAGTTAAAATAATATAATTAACTTTATAGTAGTTGTAGAGAGGCGGGGAAGAGGGAAAGGACAGGTGCCCAATATGTGGATCTCCAGGCGTCCCAACAGATCACAATGAAAAGACAAAAAACAAAAATTACCTAGCGAATGTGCAAATAAACCAATTGATTACTGGTGCAATTATACTGTATATCCCGAAAGTAAGACAAATATGTTGTGCTTAGACTCTAAAACAACAAAAATGTGTCTATTATGAAAACAAGTGCCCAAACGACACGGATGATGAAAATTACATACAGGCCAGGGAGAGGACATGGCCACCAGGTAGCCACGTCACATCCACTCCACCAGATCCCAAGGCTACTGGCGAGCGCAATGCCAAACCCCCGCACACACACAGCACACAGCCACATCACAAGGTTAAAGGGGTCCTGGCCAAGATGCAAAAACATTCTCTGATACATCTGGTTGAATGAAAGTCACTGCAAGCACGTACAAGACTACGAGTATAGATACCTTTAACATGGCTGTGAATTAGTACCAGGAAATGGACACAAGACTGTTTAGTGATAAATTAACTCAATTTATTGGTACGGAATAGAGTAAATAATGGTATGAGCATAAATGTGCATACAGTAGATAGATACAGACGCAGTCTGCAAGACAATGTAATCATTATGCCAAAGAACTTAGAATAGAGTTCTGAACCACTAGACTGGAATTAACTCATAAATCAGCAAAGTCACTAATGGACAGCAAAGTCACTAATGGACAGTATGCATAAACATTAACTGCACTGTGGACAAAAATAGTGTAACTGGTTAAAGTGCATTCTAAGAGAATGGCTAGTGTATGAAACAATGTCCCCGGGAGGTATCTCTTAAACTAATCAATAGGCAAATGTCTCTGTGTAGCAGCTGTAAAGGGGCAGCCTTCAGCCCTAGCTCTTCAGCTGGCTAATAATAAAGAAAAAAAACTGTAAGCGCAAACACATGTAAAATTACTACAGGCAGTGTGTGAGTAATGAAAGCTCATCAGTCCATAAGGTAACAGTTCTAAGAGTGGGATGGCAGGCGGCAGCTGTCCTCATAGAAAAGCCAGTTCTGTAAACAGATTTGAGAAAAGGGAGACACAGGAAGCGCCAACCTGAGTGTAGTATATTCAATAAAATTTATTAGCAAGGTAATTATTGGACTTACAGAAAACAAGTTAAAAACAGGCTCATCTGTATAGGGTGGTGTTGCAGGTGTAGTCCGGCATCCAATACGATCGTCCACGGGGATGGCTGATGGATAGGGGAGCTGTAGTCCATCCTGTGGCCACCAGGAAGTCGGCCTGGGCTACAGTGAAACACGAGGAGATGACATCCCTGGGAAAACCAAGAGAGGAATGGCTGGGTAAACGAGGCTACGCACTCGGAGCTAAGGCTCCTTCCACAGGCCTAATGAGATGCTGGTATAATGGTATTTATCTATGTGAGTCGGTCGTGGGACAACAAGCTCCAGCACACCTGGTGGTTGCAGGATCGCTAATAACAGTATAAATTGGCCAGACAATGAATAATAAACTTATCCATGAGTATATAGAAAGCACAGCAGTGACTAACTAATGAATTTGAATAGAAACTTGATGTCCAAATAAATATGGGGGGGGGGAGGGGGCAAAGGGGCCTGCAAAGTTTATGAAAACATATGTATATATCTCTCTCATATGCACACATATATACATACATCTAGATTAGAGGCACCAGTGTATCAACAAAAAAAAAAATTATATTAGAAAATGATATGAAAATTATAGATAAACATCAAAAATGTAAAAATGTGTAAATTATCCAAAAAAAAAAAAAAATATCTATCTATCTATCTATCTATCTATCTATCTATCTATCTGTGTGTATACTATATATATATATATATATATATATATTATATATATATATAAGAAAAATATTAAAATATAATATATAACAAACATATATAGAATATATTAGGAGTATAACGCATACATGTAAAATACATATGGATAGCCATAAAATATAATAGAAGACTGTCCAAATATGCAAATGTAATAATCCATGCGTACGTCACGAGGACGGGCAGCTATGCACACATACGTGTGCATGTGTGCGTACACACCAAATAAACACATACACAGAAAAAATAATTCTACACCTCTCGATGAAAGGATAAATTAATAAATAAATAAATACTTGGACAGGTCTTATTGTGTGAAGTTATATCAATATAAGGTGTGTGTGTAAATTAATCTTAGTGTATGTATCTCCATAAAGGGGTACGTATAATGTATCCATTACAATTGTATATAATTATGTGCCTATACCAAAATGTGTGTAGCACTACCCCCGTAGAAGCTGCTAATGAATGTTTAGTTCTGCACCCTGCCTCTCAACCCTGATAACAGTCTCGACCCCTCTGGCACACCTGCTTGGTAATATTAATGTAGGACCCAGCAGTAGAGAGACACACAGTAGTGACAAACCATAAAGTATATTTACCATAGCCCTTGATCCTGTGCCTTTGCCTGTTGTAGTAGTAGTAAAGACACACACAGAATACCAATTTAACATTCAGAAAGTTTACTAAAGTGGGTAGAGAAAATTGAGTACTGTCCGTGATACTTTTTTTATTTGCACTAACATATCATTTTTCATGGACGAGCTTTCGGGGTGTGTCCCCTTCTTCAAGGTCTAAGCAGTACTCGGCTACAATCACACTAAAGTGGGTAGCAACACAAAGAACCATAGGATTGAATGTAAACAATAAATGTTAATTGATAACAATAATTGTTGATATGAAAACTATGGATTTAGTAATCAAAATAGAGAACAAAGATAGATGGGGGTACAGTGGGACAGATGTCCAATATACTCAAGGACCTATATTCAACACTTTCCCACTGAAGCCCCACTACACACACACACACCAAATAGCAAGGTAATGTGAAACACATGTAATGACACAATGTAATATCTATCTTTTACTCAAGGGCTCCCCCTAGGTTGTAATTTAATGTCCCAACTTCCTAGCAGAACTGTGACGCTTTGTAAGAGATGATAAAAGTTCATTGTCTTCAGATATCTTCAGCTAGCCCTTAGTTTTAAACTGCAGTATTTGTAATCCAAACAGGGGAACAGAGAGAAAGCAAACTGTAGAATAAGTGATACTCTGGTAGCTGTTAACTGAAGATATAGGGCACTTGTAACACTTCCTCCTTCTTAGTGGGTGTAATACAGTACTGACTTTATAGCACAGGAAATAACAAATCCTAGAGTTCAGCTAAAAGGGAGAAAACTGCGCTTGGAACGGGGGAGGGGAGTGTATGGGTTCCCTATAGGTGCCCTGTATAGATAATTACAAAAAAAAAAAGCTGCAAACTTATTGTGGGATATACACAAAAATACAAGATAAAAAAGAGAAGTTGCGCTAATAATTAGTGAGTGTTGACCAGGAATGTCACAATCAAGTGAAAACAATACAGAAAATAAATAAACATTTTTTTCAAAAATTGCTTACAGAAAAAAATTATAAATAAATGCAAGATATACAGTGAATAAATTATTAACCCAATAGTGAGTATATTGGTAGATTATTATGAATAAATTTAAAAAGTCCAAGATTAGAGGTTCCCTATTAATAGTCCTCAAAAAAAAGGGGCAAGGTGTATTGGTGTACAGGAGACTAAGTCCTTCCAGGGAGGTTCAGAGGTGATAGAAGTGTTCTCAGCAAATCAATATCTCAGCCTTCCAAGTAATATGCTTACCAGAAATAAGCAACAATTCCGCAGTTGGCCTATACCCAGCCTGGGCCTTTAGATGAATCAGGAACCCGGAACTTAAGATACTCGAGAGTGGCGTATGCCCCCAGTGGTTATTACCCAAAAGAAAAGAGGGGAGCAGACATAGCGTAATATTGTCAAAAAAATTTATGAGAAAAAAGTTATATATAAATTTATATATAACACTTTTCTGTATAAAATCTATTTAAATAAATAAATTAAATTGGAACACCCAGTGTGAAAAACCAAAAATAAAAAATGAAAAATTTAAAGCGTGTTCAAAATAAAAAACTCCTCCACCATTTAGATATTGCGCTTACCAGAACACAACAAAAACAAAACGACTGGCATTTATCCCAGCAAGAAGGAGTATCAAACACATACACCAGTGATCCAAAAAGCAAACGACTGACACGTATCCCGTCACCACACAGAGGGGCTCCTTACCAGAGACCAACGATAATCAATGCATATAATCTCCCAGATAAGATAGGCCAGTAGTTGGTAGCAAAAGGTCCTGGTCCACTTCAAAGATCGGTACTCACTCTCCTAAGCTCAGCGGCTCATATTTTACCCAAAGGGAGAAAAAGCAGCAGACCATGGTGGAGTACGTTTGGCAAATTTATTGTAAAAAAATTAAAGGTTACACTTACATAAAAGAAGATCGTTATAGACATAAAACAGAAGCCGGCCGGCAACATAAAATAGAAAAACCCGTCCTCAATGGCGTGGTGACGTCAGCACGTACGTCCCTTTGGGACGTACGTGCTGACGTCACCACGCCATTGAGGACGGGTTTTTCTATTTTATGTTGCCGGCCGGCTTCTGTTTTATGTCTAAAACGATCTTCTTTTATGTAAGTGTAACCTTTAATTTTTTTACAATAAATTTGCCAAACGTACTCCACCATGGTCTGCTGCTTTTTCTCCCTTTGGGTAAAATATGAGCCGCTGAGCTTAGGAGAGTGAGTACCGATCTTTGAAGTGGACCAGGACCTTTTGCTACCAACTACTGGCCTATCTTATCTGGGAGATTATATGCATTGATTATCGTTGGTCTCTGGTAAGGAGCCCCTCTGTGTGGTGACGGGATACGTGTCAGTCGTTTGCTTTTTGGATCACTGGTGTATGTGTTTGATACTCCTTCTTGCTGGGATAAATGCCAGTCGTTTTGTTTTTGTTGTGTTCTGGTAAGCGCAATATCTAAATGGTGGAGGAGTTTTTTATTTTGAACACGCTTTAAATTTTTCATTTTTTTTTTTGGTTTTTCACACTGGGTGTTCCAATTTAATTTATTTATTTAAATAGATTTTATACAGAAAAGTGTTATATATAAATTTATATATAACTTTTTTCTCATAAATTTTTTTGACAATATTACGCTATGTCTGCTCCCCTCTTTTCTTTTGGGTAATAACCACTGGGGGCATACGCCACTCTCGAGTATCTTAAGTTCCGGGTTCCTGATTCATCTAAAGGCCCAGGCTGGGTATAGGCCAACTGCGGAATTGTTGCTTATTTCTGGTAAGCATATTACTTGGAAGGCTGAGATATTGATTTGCTGAGAACACTTCTATCACCTCTGAACCTCCCTGGAAGGACTTAGTCTCCTGTACACCAATACACCTTGCCCCTTTTTTTTGAGGACTATTAATAGGGAACCTCTAATCTGGGACTTTTTAAATTTATTCATAATAATCTACCAATATACTCACTATTGGGTTAATAATTTATTCACTGTATATCTTGTATTTATTTATAATTTTTTTCTGTAAGCAATTTTTGAAAAAATTGTTTATTTATTTTCTGTATTGTTTTCACTTGATTGTGACATTCCTGGTCAACACTCACTAATTATTAGCGCAACTTCTCTTTTTTACCTAGAGTTCAGCTGTATGCGGCCCGTGGGTAAGTGGAATCACTTCTGTGGAACTACAAGTCTCACTAGCAGTCTGTAGATAACTCCCTCAGTTAATAGTGCACTCTACTAAAATGGGCAGGTGCCCACTCACCACAATAGACCCAGAGGCTGTGAGGCTCCGTCCAGACTCCCCTCCTGATGTCTCAGTCTGATGAAAGATGGCGCTGCCACGCTGTACCGCTCCTCCGGATAGCTGAAATGCAGGAGACTTCCAGATGTCCTGGCACTGCACACCGATCCGATTGCTGAGCTGGCAGGGCTGTACTCTGAAGTTCCTCAGAGGCTGGCGATGCCGCTCCGTGTCGTGTAGGCCGCAGTCTTTTGGTCACACACACACAAACCTCCCTGCTGGTTGTTGAATGACGTCCCAAGAGGCAGAAAGATGGCTGCGCTGTTCCTTTTATCTCCTTGCCCAGCAGGCTGTTCTGTGACTTGGCATTGTGGGTATGTGAACTGGGCATTGTGGGTCAGTAGTTCCCAGACGGATTTGACAACATGAGTTACTTCCTCATCAAACTACCAATCCCACAATGCATAACTGTTTGTACTTCTTAATTAAAGAAAAGGTCCTGACACATTTTTAGCGGAGCCAAACCCTTGCTTAAGAAACAATATATTACTTAGCATGGTGACTTTGGTAGCAAACCCCTGCGCTACATACTCCCCCCACTTGAAATCTTTGGTCACCAAAGACAGTAAAAGTTTGTGACCTGTTACATGCTGTTGGAGTACACGCGGAGAAAACAGGTTAATGCACATATGACAACAAACGAGTTGCATTTTCATAAGAAAAGTTCAAACTCAAACAGCTCATATCTTGACACAGAGCTGACAGAGGAGCCTCCCACCAATTGTCATAGGAAGGAAGGCTGTTCTGTCCACTTGCTACTGACACCGAAGTGTCCTGTATACATGTGCCAGGGGGTGAGATGGGGTTGTCCTCCACCAAATCAACGGTGGAAGGACCAGGCACTTCAGGAGTCGTTTTTGAAGTAAGACAAATCTCCTCGGAGCATTCACCTATAGTGTCATAGGTTAGTCTCTTGGGTGGGTGAATAATTCTCTTCGCTCTTTGTTCTTTAGGTTCTGGTATTACAGGCACGCTGGAATCGTCTTCATACACAGCCACTTCTTCCTCCTGCACATCCACATCAACTTCCTGTATTTCCGCTTTAATGAAGGAAAAAGAACCCTCAGAGTCTGTTCCTATCAAGGAAGTTTGGAGGTCTTCCAGGTCTCCTGAAGACCTATCTTGAGGCACAAACTCAGGGGCCTCTGGTCGGAGAATTCCCCTGTCTATCACCGTGGGATGAGGAAAAGGGGTGTGTCACGAAACAGGTGTGACCAGATTGTGTGGACTGCAAAGGAGAAACCCAAAACACAAGTATAAGTAAATAAGATTAACGTTTATTGAGATAAGTGATATAAATATATAAATAAGCAAACACCCCAAAATACAACAGTGCTCAGCCACAAACAGAAACCCACAGACAACAGATAAATATATACAGGCACAGGGAAGTACCGAAATCAACACGTTAGCCAGGCCAGGGTCATACACGGAAAGATCAAGAGATAACAAGGGCAGTCCAGAATCACAAACGATTAGCCAAGCCAGGGTCATGCATGGGAGATCAGCAGATGAACAAGGGCAGGACGGGAGAGGGAACTAAGGATGGGAAAGGCAACAAAGGAGCAGGAACACAGGATCAGGATGGGAAGGGTACAGGTTACAGATCTCAGGTCACAGGTTCAGGGCACATGGAAGAGAGATACCAAGGCAAGTGTGTAAGGGCTGGCCGGGTATTTATAATCTGCCAGTGATTGGCCTCATGTGACAGCTGAGCGCAGAAAGAGCTGTCTGCTCCACACTGCCAGGATCCATCCGCTGGTGGACGCCAGTACTGCGGCCCAAAGATGATATCCCAGCAGGGAAGGCCTCTCCTGACAGTTATAAACTGCCAGGAGACACCTGCTGGTGGACCACAGTACTGCACGCCAAATGATGGGTCTTACCAGCGGACGGATCCATTCCTGACAGTACCCCCCCTCAAAGGAGCAGCCTCCGGACGCTCCAACTAGCTGCTGCTGGGACAAGTCCATGGCATCGAGGTGGGCAGCGGGCACTTCAAGCTGGGCAGCACGCACTTCAAGCTGGGCAGCAGGCAAGGGCACTTTAGGCTGGGCAGCAGGCATGGGCACATCAAGCTGGGCAGCAGGTACATCAAGCTGGGCAGCAGGAACAGGCACATCAAGCTGGGCAGCAGGAACAGGAACACTTCGGGCTGGGCAGCAGACAGGAACACTTCGGGCTGGGCAGCAGACAGGGACTCATCAGACTGGGCAGCAGACAGGAACTCATCAGACTGGGTAGCAGACAGGAACTCATCAGACTGGGCAGCAGACAGGAACTCATCAGACTGGGCAGCAGACAGGAACTCATCAGACTGGGCAGCAGACAGGAACTCATCAGACTGGGCAGCAGACAGGAACTCATCAGACTGGGCAGCAGACAGGAACTCATCAGACTGGGCAGCAGACAGGAACTCATCAGACTGGGCAGCAGACAGGGGCTCATCAGACTGGGCAGCAGACAGGGGCTCATCAGACTGGGCAGCAGACAGGAACTCATCAGACTGGGCAGCAGACAGGAACTCATCAGACTGGGCAGCAGACAGGAACTCATCAGACTGGGGAGCTGGCAGCGGGTCATCAGACTGGGGAGCTGGCAGCGGGTCATCAGACTGGGAAGCTGGCAGCGGGTCATCAGACTGGGAAGCTGGCAGCGGGTCATCAGACTGGAAGGCCGGGACATCAAACTGGAAGGCCGGGTCATCAGACTGGAAGGCAGACAGCGGGTCATCAGACTGGAAGGCAGGCAGCGGGTCATCAGACTGGAAGGCAGGCAGCGGGTCATCAGACTGGAAGGCAGGCAGCGGGGCATCAGACTGGAAGGCCGGGGCATCAGAAGAAAAGGCAGGCAGCAGGTCATCAGACTGGAAGGCCGGCACCAAGACATCAGACTGGAAGGCCGGCAAATCAGGCTGGAAGGCCGGCACCGGGACATCAGGCTGGAAGGCCGGCACCGGGAAATCAGGCTGGAAGGCCGGCACCGGGACATCAGGCTGGAAGGCCGGGACATCAGGCTGGAAGACCGGGACATCAGGCTGGAAGGCAGGCAGTGGGACATCAAAGTGGAAGGCTGGAACGTCAGGCTGGAAAGCCGGCAGCGGGTTAGACTGGAAGGCTGGAACATCAAGCTGGGGGGCTGGAACTAGGACATCAGGCTGGAAAGCTGGGGCATCAGGCTGGAAGGCTGGGGCATTAGGCTGGAAGGCCGGCAACGGGACATCAGACTGGAAGGCTGGGACGTCAAGCTGGAAGGCTGGAACATCAAGCTGGGGGGCTGGAACCAGGACATCAGGCTGGAAAGCTGGGGCATCAGGCTGGAAGGCCGGCAACGGGACATCAGACTGGAAGGCTGGGACGTCAAGCTGGAAGGCTGGCACCAGGACATCAGACTGGAAGGCTGGGACATCAGGCTGGGAGGCTGGGCCATCAGGCTGGAAGACTGGAGCGTCAGACTGGGTGGCAGGCACTGGAGCGTCAGACTGGGTGGCAGACACTGGAGCGTCAGACTGGGTGGCAGGCACTGGAGCGTCAGACTGGGTGGCAGACACTGGAGCGTCAGACTGGGTGGCAGACACTGGAGCGTCAGACTGGGTGGCAGGCACTGGAGCGTCAGACTGGGTGGCAGGCACTGGAGCGTCAGACTGGGTGGCAGGCACTGGAGCGTCAGACTGGGTGGCAGGCACTGGAGCGTCAGACTGTAACAGGTTGGTTGGTGTGGAGGCAGGTTGGGTTACTGGCAGGATTGTGTGGGTCGGAAAGAACTTTCGCTTCTTTTTTGGTTTAGCCACTGCAGCTTTGTACGTAGGTGCAGGGCTGTAGGAAAAGAACGTATCTGGGCAAAATGAAGACCAGGGAACTGTGGCTGGAGGAGGGTTTTGTGGGCTTGTTACAGGTAGAGGAGAAGAGGCAGGTGGGTTAAAGGCAGGATAGGTGCAGGGAGTAGAAACAGGGTATTGATACTTTGTGGGGAGCAGGGTATATTGGACGGTAGCTGAGGTTGCCTGGGGTGATGGGAGGAAGGACGCCTGAGCCGGCAGGTGTTTAGTAATGGGTCTGGGTTGAGGAGAGCTGACAGAGGCTGGGCATAACAGGTCTGACCATGCCTGAAGTATAGGCAACACAAAAGTGGGCTCACATACCCTCCGTCTGACCAGGGACTGCACTTCAGCTATACAATCCTCCAACAATTGTTTGGGACAAACCGAATAGAGCTCCACAAAGGATGCAGCGTCATCCTCCAATAGCCATACCAAGGACACAACCTGGTTAATGCTGAAGGGGGGAGAAAAGTCATCACGACCCTTTGGGATACAGGGCAGAGCCAGCTCTGTACATATTCTAATCACAGGCACAGGGAAGTACCGAAATCAACACGTTAGCCAGGCCAGGGTCATACACGGAAAGATCAAGAGATAACAAGGGCAGTCCAGAATCACAAACGATTAGCCAAGCCAGGGTCATGCACGGGAGATCAGCAGATGAACAAGGGCAGGATGGGAGAGGGAACTAAGGATGGGAAAGGCAACAAAGGAGCAGGAACACAGGATCAGGATCAGGATGGGAAGGGTACAGGGTACAGGTCTCAGGTCACAGGTCACAGGTTCAGGGCACATGGAAGAGAGATACCAAGGCAAGTGTGTGAGGGCTGGCCGGGTATTTATAATCTGCCTGTGATTGGCCTCATGTGACAGCTGAGCGCAGAAAGAGCTGTCTGCTCCACACTGCCAGGATCCATCCGCTGGTGGACGCCAGTACTGCGGCCCAAAGATGATATCCCAGCAGGGAAGGCCTCTCCTGACAGTTATAAACTGCCAGGAGACACCTGCTGGTGGACCACAGTACTGCACGCCAAATGATGGGTCTTACCAGCGGACGGATCCATTCCTGACAGGGTGAGAGCAATCTCTGGCATGTGAGATGGCCACAACCAGTCTATTCCCATCTCTCCATCTTCTCTGTCTGCATCATCTACAGCAAGAGGCACAGACTGAGATCTAGTCACTGGTCGGGCTCTTTGTGGGGTGGTGGATGTGGACGGTGAATCTTGCTGCGGGGGTACATGAACTGCCTCTGACAGAGGCAAGAGATAATTGTGATGCCAAGTCTTTAGTGGGCCTGTGCATCCCTCTGGCCGAATCTGGTACACTGGCAGTCCTGGGAGTTGTTTGCAGATAACATAGGGCTGTGACTTCCAGCGATCAGCCAATTTGTGTTTCCCAGGTACACCCAGATTCCTCAGCAGCACTCTATCGCCTGGTTGTAAGTCCTGTACTCGCACCCTGAGGTCGAAATTTAATTTTTCCTCTGTCTTTGGGCATCTGAAACAGCTTGAACCTTATCATAGGTAGTCTTCAGACTTCTCCACAGTCGGTCCACATACCCTCTGTGGGAAGTTGCTGAGGTATGGTCCAGGGATGTGCCGAAAGCTAGATCTACTGAAAGCCAGGCTTCCCGCCCAAACATCAAGCGATAGGGAGAGTATCCTGTGGCATAATTTGCAGTGCTGTTGTAAGCGTGCACAATAGCCGCTATATGCTTGCTCCAGTGTTGCTTTTGCTCGGAAGTTAGAGTTCTGGGCATATTCAAAAGAGTTCTGCTGAATCTCTCTGGTTCAGGATCACCTTGAGGGTGGTACGGGGTGGTTCTAGATTTCTTGATGCAGAGCAAATCTAAAATTCTCTTAATGAGGCTGCTCTTAAAGTTTCTCCCTTGATCGGAGTGGATACGCTGGGGCAGGCCATAATGTACAAAGAACTTCTCTACTAAGATCTTAGCCACCGTGGATGCCTGCTGGTCCTTTGTGGGAAATGCCTGGGCATAATGGGTGAAATAGTCGGTTATCACCAGGATATTTCCCTGTCCACTCAGATCACACTCCAAGCACAGGAAGTCAATGCACACCAACTCCAGTGGTCCCTGGCTCTGAAGGTGGCACATTGGGGTGTCTCGGTGAGGCAAAGTCTTCCTTTGGATACATCTAAGGCAAGAGCGGCAGAAGCCCTTAATTTCATCCCTCATGCAGGGCCAATAGAATCGGTCCCTCACCAGTTGGAAAGTCCTCTCGGACCCTAGATGGCCATGATGGTTATGTAGAGCAATTAACACTGTCTCCCGATGCTTTTCTGGTATAAATAACTGCCATTTTTCTTCCGGATCATCAGAGGGGCCCCTTCGGTAGACCACTCCTTGTTGCAGATGCAATCGATCCCACTCCTTGTGTAGCAAGCGTGCTTCTTTCGGAGATTTAGTGAGGAGCAGGTCAGGGCGCTGACTCTCCAAGGCCTTTAATGATAGGCTACAGAGGGGATCTTCCAACTGGTCCCTTCATAGGGACCTTGATCGAACCAAGTGTCAAAATCATCCTCTCCAGAGGGGATGGGAATTCTCTACGAGAAGAAGTGTAGCTTTCGATAGTCAGCCCCATGACAGACTGAATTGTCCTTCGGGCATTTGGATACAAAGTCTCCCATGAGTCTCCCTGTAAAGAACTCTGGCCCAATCATGGCTAGGGGTGCCGAGGAGGGGGCTACTTCTTAAACCATCTTTGCTTGGCCGGAGATTGTTGGGCCCTCATTTGGAACTTTCAGCTGAATTATGCGAAGTTCAGTCTTGTCAGTGAACTGCACACTGACGCCTCTGAAATTTTTAGGAACTCCTTGCCTCCATTCTAACGGTGCATAGGTGCGGGAGGTCCCATGGTCTGTTTTGACAGCAATCACCCACACCTTCCTGTCTGGGGATAGCATCTTCACGGCTTGGCTGATTTGTTCCTCTGCCCAGGCCTGATAACAGTCTTGACCCCTTTGGCACACCTGCTTGGTAATATTAATGTAGGACCCAGCAGTAGAGAGACAAACCATAAAGTATATTTACCATAATCCTGGATCCTGTGCCTTCACCTGTTGTAGTAGTAAAGACACACACAGAATACCAATTAACCATTCAGAAAGTTTACTAAAGTGGGTAGCGACACAAAGAACAATATGATCGAATGTAAACAATAAATGGTAATTGATAACAATAATTGTTGATATGAAAACTATGGATTTAGTAATCAAACTAGAAAACAAAGATAGATGGGGGTACAGTGGGACAGATGTCCAATACACTCAAGGACCTATATTCAACACTTTACCACTGAAGCTCCACTACACGCACACACCAAATTGCAAGGTAATGTGAAACACATGTAATGACACAATGCAATATCTATCTTTTACTCAAGGGCTCCCCCTAGGTTGTAATTCAATGTCCTAACTTTCTAGCAGAACTGTGACGCTTTGTAAGAGATGATAAAAGTTCCTTGTCTTCAGATATCTTCAGCTAGCCCGTAGTTTTAAACTGCAGTATTTGTAATCCAAACAGTGGAACAGAGAGAAAGCAAACTGAAGAATAAGTGATACTCTGGTAGCTGTTAACTGAAGATATAGGGCACTTGTAACACTTCCTCCTTATTAGTGGATATAATACAATACTGACTCTATAGCACAGGAAATAACAAATCTTAGAGTTCAGCTGTATGTGGCCCATGGGTAAGTGGAATCACTTCTGTTGAACTACAAGTCTCACTAGCAGTCTGTAGATAACTCCCTCAGTTAATAGTGCACTCTACTGAAATGGGCAGGTGCCCGCTCACCACAATAGACCCAGAGGCTGTGAGGCTCCGTCCAGACTCCCCTCCTGATGTCTCAGTCTGATTAAAGATTGCACCGCCACGCTGTACCGCTCCTCTAGATAGCTGAAATGCAGAAGACTTCCAGATGTCCTGGCACTGCACACCGATCCGCTTGCTGAGCTGGCAGGACTGTACTCTGAAGTTCCTCAGAGGCTGGCGATCCTGCTCCGTGCCACATAGGCTGCAGTCTTTTGGTCACACAGACCTCCCTGCTGGTTGTTGAATGGCGTCCCAAGAGGCAGAAAGATGGCCGCACTGTTACTTTTATCTCCTTACCCAGCAGGCTGTTTTGTGACTTGGCATTGTGGGTATGTAGTTCCCAGACTGATTTGATAACATGAGTTACTTCCTCATCAAACTACCAATCCCACAATGCATAACTGTACTTCTTAATTAAAGAAAAGGTCCTGACACATTTTTAGCGGTCACTAGAGGGAGCCAAACCCTTGCTTAAGAAACAATACATTACTTAGCATGATGACTTTTGTAGCAAACCCCTGCGCTACATGTGTATACGCTGAGGTAATACTACTTAACACTATAAAATAGAGTACTTACTATGAGTAGGATAATGGATAATGGGAGGGGGCCATAAGGGTCCGCTGTTACAGCTAAAGGGAAGACATATTCATTCAATAATTTTTATAATTGTTCTACTGAATATGTTATATATTGTCTCACGTGTCCCTGTGGGCACTCCTGGACTCAGCCTGGATTAGGCTTCTGGTGTGCATCAGTAGTGGTACACACTGGACAGTGATGTGCAACTCTCTGGGCTCCCTCATAGCAAGAGTACACTGTGGTTCTGTACAGCCTGAGAAAATGCAGCACTTTCCTCTCCTCCAGGCAAACTCTCCCTAGGCAATGTAGTTGAAAAGCTCTTGATTACACAGTACAGTCTCTACAGTTCCCACAGTGCATTGCTGCCTAACTCAGTCTATTGAACTCTTCCTGCTCAGCAGCTCCCTCCTCTTGCTGAAATAGCTGTCAACCAGTTCTTCACTGCAGAGCAGCAGCTACAGAGAGCAGCTGCAGCCAATGTTTCTGTCACTCTCGTTCTTAGCCAAGCACCTGGCTTTACATGTAAAATTCAGCGATTGCATTTTTTTTTACGTCACACAATATTTCCAGGGACATTTTTTAAACACAGATTGTTGGGAAAATACACTTTAATGAAGCACAATATATCACTGAATTTTTATGGCAAAAATAAAATATGATATTGAGCCAAGTAAATAGATACCTAACATGTCATGTGGTAAACTTGCTTGCCCATGACTTGGCGATAAACTATGATACAATAAATCATCCATAGGTGACCCTTTAAAAGCCTTTATAGGCTACCAGTTTAAAGTTACACAGGACATCTGGTGCAAAAATTGTTATTCTCACGCTGACATTCGTGGCGATGCCTCACATGTATGGTGTGATCATCGTTTGCGTATGGGACCTACTTATGCATTCACATTTGCACATAAGCACGGGGGAATGGGGCACTGTAAAAAATATATATACATATATTTTATAAAAATTTTTTTACACTGTCCATTTATTTATGTATTTACTTATTTATCAACTTTATTTCTGTCACAAAGGGTTTACAACATCACTTGTGATTGCAGGGGTCATGACAGGTCCTCTTAGGGAGAGATATGGGGTCTGGCAACTACTCGCAGTATTCCAACATGCTAACCCCAAACACACCTCCAAGACGACCATTGCCTTGCTAAAGAAGCTGAAGGGAAAGGTGATGGACTGGCCAAGCATGTCTCCAGACCTAAGCCCTATTGAGTATCTGTGGGGCATTCTCAAACGGAAGGTGTAGGAGCTCAAGTTCTCTAACATCCACCAGCTCTATGATGTCGTCATGGAGGAGTGGAAGAGGACTCCGGTGGCAACCTGTGAAGCTCTGGTGAACTCCATGCCCAAGAGGGTTAAGGCAGTGCTGGAAAATAATGGTGGCCACACAAAATATTGACACTCTGGGCCCAATTTGAAAAGTTTCCCTTTGGAGTGTACTCACTTTTGTTGCCAGCGGTTAAGACATTAATGGCTGTGTGTTGAGTTATTTTGAGGGGACAGCTAATTTACACTTATATTATTATACTAGCTGTACACTCACTACTTTACATTGTAGCAAAGTGTAATTTCTTCAGTGTTGTCACATGAAAAGGGGCAATTACAGCGGCCCTTTACTACATGATCAGCTGTGTCCAATGACAGCTGATCATGGATGTCAACACAAGTCGGCTATCTGCTTTTTTTCTCCTCAATCTGTCAGCGTGAGGAGAAAAGAAGAAAGCCGATACCCAGCTTGTGTTAAAGGGACATCGGCACTGCTAATCAGGGCACTGATTATCCCACCAGTGCCCACCAGTGCTGCCAATTGGTGCCTACCAGTGCTGCCAACCAGTGCCCACCAGTGATGCCAATCAGTGCTGCCTCATCAGTGCAGCCTATCAATGCTCGTCAGTGCAGCCTATCAGAGACCATCAGTGCAGTCTCATAAGTGCATGTCAGTGAAGGAGAAAAAATACCTGTCCACTACCAGCAGCTTCAGAGTGGGACCCTTTCTCTCTGTGCGAATGCAGGGATCTATTTACAGAGATCCGACTCTGCTGAGTCCAAGTCAGAGCTCTCCAATCAGCAGAAAGTATGAGCTTTTCTGATTGCAGAACCACAGGTCTTATTCATTAGGGGCAAATCACATTTTTCTACTTGCCTGTGGCTATTATGGAAAGAATATGAACTTTAAGGTATCAACCCCTTTTTTGTTTTTATGCACCAAGAATGTATTTAGCTAATTTTTACTGAATGTTCAATTGGGTTTAAGGCTGGGTTCACACTTGTACGACAAACGCTCCGACATTGGGAGCTCATGTCGCATGATGTGTGAAAAAGTTTCCCTATGAGAGCTGTCTTAACTAGTCTGACACAAATCGGTCCGACTTTGAAAATGCTCCCTGCTCTACTTTGGTCTGACTTTGATCCTACTTCAGCCAATTGAATATCACTAAAGTTGGATCAAAGTTGGATCGCGGTCTTAACTGATCTGACTTTGGCATGCGATTTGTGCTCTGATGATCTTGAAGTGGAACCACACGCCCAAATAAAATAAAAAAAATGGATGGGTTCCAAGAGCATATCAGGCCCTTTGGTCTGGTATGGATTTTAAGGGGAACCCCCCACAATCCATACCAGACCCTTATCCGAGCACGTAGCTCGGCAGGTCAAGAAAGGGGGTGGGGACGAGCGAGCACAACCCCTCCTGAACCATACCAGGCCACATGTCCTCAATATGGGGGGGGGGTGGGTGCTTTGGGGCCTTGCGCCACCCACCCCAAAGCACCTTTTCACCAACCCTGGCTGTTGGTTGTCAGGGTCTGCGGGCGGGGGGATTATCAGAATCTGGAAACCCCCTTTAAGCCCCCAGATCCTGGCCCCCTACCTTATGTGAATGAGTATCGGGTACATTGTACCCCCTACCCATTCACCTAAAAAAAATAAAAAAAATAAAACACAGTACACAGGTTTTTAAAGTAATTTATAAGGGATCCTCCGATGTGTCGCTTCCAATTTCTTCTCCCCGCTCCGGCTCCTCTGCCTCCTCCGCTGATGTCTTCTGCCTCTGCCGGTTCTTTTCCCCTCTTTGGGTCTTCTCCGCTAACGTCTTCTAGCCCTCTCCTGTTCTTCTCCCTCTGTCCGCTGTCCTCTGCCGGGTCTTCTCCGCTGCCTTCTCGCTCTTTTTCCGGGTCTTCTTCGCTGTCTTCTTCCTCTGTTCTTCTTCTGATGTTGACTCAATGCTCTCTCCCACTCTAATGATGGGTGCACGATGTGCCACTACTTATATCAGCATGGGGCAGGGTCACGGGGTGATTTCATCCGGAGGCCCCACCCCTTATGATGTCACTGCCCGGGGCATTGACGTCATAATGGGCGCAAGGCCCCCCCGCCCAAAGCACCCACCCCCCCATGTTGAGGGCATGTGGCCTGGTACGGTTCGGGGGGGCATGCTTGTCATCACCCCCTTTCTTGACCTGCCGGGCTGCATGCTTGGATAAGGGTCTGGTATGGATTTTGGTGGGACCCCACACCGTTTTTTTTTTTAGTTTAGCGTGGAGTTCCCCCCTAAAGATTTATACCTGACACAAAGTGCCTGCATTGTTGGGATCAAAGTTGGATCGGATCCCCATTTATTAAAGTCAGGCGGATGTGGTACTTCAAGTCGCAGGGCAAAGTCAGATCCACAGTCGTATGACTGTCGTGTCATACCAGTGTGAACCTGGCCTAAAGACTCATTCATACTTGCGACACTATTAACATGTCAAAGTGGCATTTTGTTCATTTCTATGCACTGACCTTGAAGCTTATTTGCATTTTTAGTCAATACACTACACTACAATACACTACAACCGACATGAAGGCAGCATTGTAGTGTGAACAGTGAATATAGAAAACAGTTGTATTCTATGCATCCTTGCAGTGATTGACATTGATCAAATGCAGAAAAATGTCATCACTTATAATGTAAATGAGCACCAGCACCAGCTTCAGCTTCAGTGTGTAATATCGGCAATCTCCTTACCAGAATTACTTAGGCTGTTTTCACACTGAAAACACTGCCGATGGTTCCAACGCCTCAGTGTGAAAGCAGCTTTAAGTATTGTATTGTATTACTTAAATGCGGTAGAAAAAAGCCAGACTGTGTAAATTATGCAGCTGGAATTACCAAAATACCTAAAGTTGACAGGAAGTCCATAAAGCGTTTGTTACCCTAAAAGAAAAAAAAAATTGATCCCGTTCCCTTAACCACTTAAGCCCCAGAAGGTTTTACCCACTTCCTGACCAGGCCATTTTTTGTGATATGGCACTGCGTCGCTTTAACTGACAATTGCGCAGTCGTGCGACGCTGTCCCCAAATAAAATTGATGTCCTAATTTTCCCAGAAATGGAGCTTTCTTTTGGTGGTATTTGATCACCTCTACGGTTTCTATTTTTTGCGCTATAAACTAAAAAAGACTGACAATTTTGAAAAATAAATTTTTTTTTTTTTACTTTTTGCTATAATAAATATAAATTTTTTTTTTTAAAAAAAAACACATTTCTTCATCAATTTAGGCCAATATGTATTCTGCTACATATTTTTGGTAAAAAAATCCCAATAAGCGTATATTAGTTGGTTTACTCAAAAGTTATAGCGTCCCAAAATAAGGGATTGATTTAGGGACTTTTATTATTTTTTATTGTTTTTACTGTTAATGGCAGCGATCTGCGATTTTAAGCGGGACTGCATCATTGCAGTGGACAAATCTGACCCTAAGGCCCCTTTCACACCGAAGCGTTTTACAGGCGCTACAGCGCTAAAAATAGCACCTGTATAGCGCCTGAAAAAAGCGTGTCCTTTCACTCCAGTGTGAAAGCCGGGGGGCTTTCACACTGGAGCGGTGCGCTAGCAGGACGGTAAAAAAAGTCCTGCTAGCAGCATCTTTGGAGCGGTGAAGGAGCGGTGTATTCACTGCTACTATACCGCTCCTACCCATTGAAATCAATGGGACAGCGCGGCAATACCGCCGGCAAAGCACCGCTGCAGCGGGTTAAAACCGCCTGCTAGCGGCCGAATACCACGGCTAAAATGACAGTAAAGCAGCGCTAAATATAGCTCTGCTTTACCGCCGACGCCTGCACCGCCCCAGTGTGAAAGGGGCCTAAGTGACACCTTTTGGGGACCAGTGACACCAATACAGTGATCAGTGCTAAAAAAAATTCCCTGATCCCTGTATACATGACACAGGCAGGGTAGGGGTTGACAACAGGGGCGATCCAGGGGTTAAATGTGTTTCCTGGGAGGTGTTTCTAACTGTGGGGGAGTGGATTCACTGGCGGAAAAAAGAGATTGTGATTCAGCTTAGCTGAAACTCAATCTCTCTCTCTTTTCCTCCCTGACAGAGCAGCTGTGTGCTTTGTTTGCATCCATTCACCTCTGCTCTGTCTCTCCTGTGAACGATCGGCAGGTCGCGGTGGTCATCTTGGAGCGGCAGGCCCCCTAAACCGTATGTATGAAATCATGTACAGGTACGTTATTTTGCGCAACCCAGGCCACCCTTCCGCAGTAAATGTACGGTCAAAGCATGAATAACAGCACAGTGCTTGTGCTGTGTAATTTGGTCCCTTTTATCGCCTAAAAAAACTGGCTGATCCTGCCTGGCTATGCCCTCCCACTGTAAATTGACCACGGTTTATTGTGGCTGTTGAGCCCTGACACCGTGGTCAGTTTACGTGCCTGCACCATCAGCAGCTCTCCTGTGTCCTCTCCTCTGTCCTCTCTCCCCCCTCCCCCCTGCCTGTTAGCTCTATCCACTCCACAGCCCTCCCCTTCTGCTGCTATCTTAACTACAATATAAACATACAATTCCCTCTATAAAATAACATTATGTGCCCCAGTGTCTATGTTATATAAAAAATATGCCGATCTGTACTTCATATCAGAGCGTCTCCTCTGATATAGGAGAGAGCCAAGGAGTCACTTGAGTGCTTGGAGACGCTCTGAGATAAGGTAGAAATTGTCATCTTTTTTATATAACACAGACACTGGGACACATAATGTTATTTTACAGAGGGGATTGTATGGTTATACTGTAGTGGCTAAACAACCACTTTAAAGTGGAAGAAAACCCTGAAGCTTGGTACACACTAAGTTTTTTTTTCCGTTCAACTCAGCGGGCTGAATGAAAGAAAAAAAAGACAGATTGCTGTACCAACACACACGATGTTAGTACAGCGACCTCCCCTGCTGTGCTATTGTGCTTTGACAGAGGGACCCCCCCCCCACTCTCCTACCTAGCTTGCATAAAACACATCTGTATACCTACTTATTTTTAATCTGGTCCAGTAATGTGATCCTCTAGATCCAGCTAGGGAGTGCTTGACAATGCCTGGGAATTCTGGGAGCTGTGATGTCACTCATAGGCTTCCATGTCCCAGCCGTTGTTGGCACTCCCTGTTCTTCACTACAACAGCCACTCACTGACACAGGGGGGGCCAGAACTGCAGAATCATGTGACCAGGCTGAAACTTTTTAAGCCTAGGTTCACACATTTGTGGGTGCACACACAATCGCACACAAGCGTCCGCAGCCAAAATGCGCTGCTCTTTGGTAGACATATGGGGATGCCAGTGATTCTTAATGGCACCTCCAATCTACAAAAAATCAGCGTGTTTTAGGATGCGCAAAACCACATAGGGCACGTTTCCTGCAGCTACAGCAGCTTATTTAAATGAATGGGTTGCTTTGCCCGCGCAAATGTACCCACACAAGATGGAAACCTAACTTAAAAATAGGTAAGTACAACAAATCTTTTTGAATCTCGGTAGGCAGGATAGGTAGGAGGAGGAGGTGGGAGGGAACATTCTTAAAAATAGACAATGTTAGCCATTTCTTTCAATTTATGCGGATTAAACAGCTCTCTATATTTAATCGGTAGTATTTAGATGTTTGCCTGGAGTGCAGCTTTAAATAAATCCTCATTGAAAATCTGAACACTGTCCGTCCATTCCTGCTGGACTCACTGTCTGTCCATCTGGCTTCTTGGTGCAGAAAATGAATGTCTTCTATCTGGCTCATACTAGTTCACTCTTTTTCTATGACTTTTTGTCAGATCCTGAGCCCTGAGTAACACTTTTTCAGTTCTTTGCACAAGCTTCAAACATTTCTTCATATCGCTTTCTTTTAGGTGCCATGAGAGCTCCAGTCAAGGTAAAATGTTTTACGTGGTCTTCGCCATGAAAGTGATACTGAAGAGGGAGGAATGAGCAGCCTCGTTGTTAGTAGTTAGAAGATGATGACCTACTTTGCTGACATTGATAAATTTCCTCAGCTCTTTCTTACTTTTTCTCAAAAGTTCTTTAGGACTGCCACATAGTGTTGCTGATCATTAGGTAATCTAAAATCCAACGATTATACAGCTCACTTAACCAAAACCAAGCTGTTTTAAACGCCAGTCAGCTTTCACTTGAGAGAAATTTTGTTTTGAAGGCAGTAAATTATTCATATGAAAGACGTAGGCAGGAGATCACACGGCCTCCAAGACGGATTTCTTTTCCAATTTTTTTTTTTCCTCCTCTGCAGTAAATACAAACATTCTGATCTTGTACTATTTATTGCAAATGATGGCCCATAGTTTTAAAACGTTAGGAATTATTTAAGAGGTCTTGCAGTTGCGAGCTAGAGACAAAGCTAATTTTGCTTTGAATCTGATAGATATTTGTGGTGCATTTTCGAGAATCATGCTTATGCAGGGCTTTTGAAAACAGCTCTATGTTCTGATTCTCAATGAAATAAACCTGTGTGATTGTACAGGCAGTAGTATTAGATACTTTTAAGATTATTTAGGCTTGTGGGCAGCTGAGTGGCTTTTGTACCGTGCTCCAATTGCCCCAAAGTAGGAAAAAGCTCAGGAAATGTATCAATGTCAGTAAACTAGGTCATCATCATCTAACTACTAACAACAAGGCTGCTCATTCCTCCCTCTTTAGTGTCACCTTCATGGACAAGACCACAATCTGCAAAGGCAGCCCCATCGGGGCATACATACAAAAGTTATCCACTCTGTTGATTTTGGTTGCCCATGGGCAGTGGCTGCGGTGCAGCATGCAGCTTTTAGGGGTGGTGAAAAGACAATATAATGCCCCCTCACCACCTAGTAATAGCTCTCTAAAAAGCGGACCACCGTGGACTGCTTTTCAGAGGGCAACACAAGTGTACACAGGCCCTTACAGCTGAAATGATGTCAGACATAAAAACACATACATTTATAAAGTTATTTATTCATGAAAATACCTTGTAATTATTTTTAAATGCAGCTAGTATAAATACCTTAATGTGCCTAATTATCATACTACTTTTATCGTCAGTACATCAATGTTCAGACTGGAAAAGGGAGGGGCAGTAATAATAGTCAATCAGGTGTAAATGTCTTGACAAGGTACATGCTAAAAGGAGGAGGGAGCAGAGGGATAACTTTCACTGTATTCTGATGCTCATTGACTGTCCAGTCACAGGCAAGGGGAAGGTTGGTAAACAAGCTGTATTGCCTAACTGCAGTAGAAATAAGTTCAGTCACCAAGCTGGATCTGCTGCCTTGCAGGTCTGTAAAAAAAAAAAAAAAAATCTCATGCCTGTCTGGACAAAATTATAAATTCCTTGGAAAGTGAAATATTGTAGTTCCCATATTCTTATACATGTTATATGTGTACAGTCAGGTCCATAAATATTGGGACATCAACACAATTCTAATCTTTTTGGCTCTATACACCACCACAATGGATTTGAAATGAAATGAAGATGTGCTTTAACTGCAGACTTTCAGCTTTAATTTGAGGGTATTTACATCCAAATCAGGTGAACGGTGTAGGAATTACAATAGTGTGTATATGTGCCTCCCACTTTTTAAGGGGCCAAAAGTAATGGGACAGATTAACAATCATCCATCAAACTTTCACTTTTTAATATTTTAAAAGCGTGGCATTCATTTGTATTCAGTCCCCTTTTATTCTGATACCCCTAACTAAAATCTAGTGGAACCAATTGCCTGCAGAAGTCACCTAATTAGTATATAGAGTCCACCTGTGTGTAATTTAATCTCAGTATAAATACAGCTGTACTGTGAAGCCCTCAGAGGTTTCTTAGAGAACCTCAGTGAACAAACAGCATCATTAAGGCCAAGGAACACACCAGACAGGTCAGGGATAAAGTTGTGGAGAAGTTTAAGGCAGGGTTAGGTTATAAAAAAATATCCCAAGCTTTGAACATCTCAGGGAGCTCTGTTCAATCCATCATCCAAAAATGGAAAGGGTATTGCACAACTGCAAACCTACCAAGACATGGCCGTACACCTAAACTGACAGGCTGGGCAAGGAGAGCTATAATCAGAGAAGCAGCCAAGAGGTCCATGGTAACTCTGGAGGAGCTGCAGAGATCCACAGCTCAGAGAATCTGTCCACAGGACAACTATTAGTTGTGCACTCCACAAATCTGGCCTTTATGGAAGAGTGGCAAGAAGAAAGCCATTGCTGAAAGAAGTCCCGTTTACAGTTTGCGAGAAGCCATGTGGAGGACACAGCAAACATGTGGAAAGAAGGTGCTTTGGTCAGATGAGACCAAAATTTTACTTTTTGGCCTAAAAGCAAAACGCTATGTGTAACGGAAAACTAACACTGCACATCACCCTGAACACACCATCCCCACCGTGAAACATGGTGGTGACAGCATCATGTTGTGGGGATGCTTTTCTTCAGCAGGGACAGGGAAGCTGGTCAGAGTTGATGGGAAGATGGATGGAGCCAAAAAGAGGGCAATCTTAGAAGAAAACCTGTTAGAGTTTGCAAAAGACTTGAGACTGGGGCTGAGGTTCACCTTCCAGCAGGACAAGGACCCTAAACATACAGCCAGAGCTACAATAGAATGGTTTAGAGCAACGCATATTCATGTGTTAGAATGGCCCAGTCAAAGTCCAGACCTAAATCATATTGAGAATCTGTGGCAAGACTTGAAAATTGCTGTTTACAGATGCTCTCCATCAAATCTGACAGAGCTTGAACTATTTTGCAAAGAAGAATTGGCAAAAATGTCACTCTGTAGATGTGTAAAGCTGGTAGAGACATACCCAAAAAGACTTACAGCTGTAATTGCAGTGAAAGGTGGTTCTACAAAGTATTGACTTAGGGGGATGAATACAAATGCACGCCACACTTTTCACATATTTATTTGTAAAAGATTTTAAAAACCATTTATCATTTTCCTTCCATTTCACAATTATGTGCCATTATTTTGTGTTGGCCTATCACATAAAATCCCAATAAAATACATTTATGTTTTTGGTTGTTACATGACAAAATGTAGAAAATTTTAAGGGGTATGAATACTTTTTCAAGGCACTGTATTTATTATTAGGTCATTCAGGTTTGCCTTTTATACCACTAGGATTTTACTGTTGGCAAAACTGGCTTAAAGTGTTTTACCAAACCACAGTTTTAGAAAGAAAATGTTAAGCATCTGATTGTTATCATACTTTAAGATCTTATTTATAATGAAAGGGATATCAAAGTACAGATGTATTGATCAGTTTTAATACACAATGATGTTGCATAATTAATGACAGCAAAAATCATATTTTTTGTCAGTTCTGGTATAGTAATCGTAAACAAACTGACCGTGTCTTAAAAATAATCAGCAAAACATTCCCAAAAAACACAAAAAATCGTTTTATTTTAGAATTAACCTGAAAAACATGAAGAAAAATCAATTTTTTATTTTACATTTTTTTTCGACAATAGGAAGTTGTAACAAGGGGTGATGTCAGCACCTTCCTCCTTCCCAGATCCTTGTCACTCGAACTTGCGAATGTCAGCATGTGCAGCGCAACAAGGTCACAAGTAAAAACTGTCTGACAATCACATTTCTAAATTAATCAAAACTGACGTGAGTTAGGTATTTGTGTATTGGTTTCCAATTTTTTTTTTTTTCTTAAAAGTTGAGTTTGCATCAAAAGACAAGGACTTATTTATAAAGCCTGGTACACACAATGAGCTTATCGGACGAATAATCATCAGTTTTTTTTTTGCATGCTAGTCTCATATCGAAAATAAAAAGGTTACTCAACTTTCAAAAATTCTTGCACGACAGAATACAACTTTGGAAATGATGTAATGTGTTTAATTGTGTTGTAATGTATTCTTTTGTTTTTGAGCATGGGTAGTCTTGCTCTTATGATTTTTTTCGGACAAAAACTGTACTAAATAAATTAAAATTGGACGTTGTATTTACTTATGATAAAAAATTTATAACCTGCACCTTCAGGTTTTGTTGTCTGAAAAGTTGTTTGAAAAGTTGGAATCGGCTGTCGAAAGCACTATACTAACGATCAGATAATCAGCCAACTGTTCGTCGTACAACATTTTTCTTTCGATCTTCTTATTGTGTGTATGGGCCTTAAGACCCTGTGTAAAAAAAAAAAAGCAAACAAAAAAAACACAACATCAAAGAAACAAAGAAAAACACCTGTGGGGAAAACCTGAAAAACGTATTTACTCTATATTCCAGCATCTGCATTTGTCTAATAGGCAAGGCCATTATAGACCTTCTGGTAAGATCCTGATGATTCTGAGGATACATTGTGGGATATCCTACACAGCGCTGGAACATCCCTAGTCAAGATTTGGGATCCTCTTTGTTTTCAGGATCTCATCTAGAAGGCCCATGATGTCTCCTTAACCTTGGTTATACTGGCAGACCTTGGACTCTAAAGTAAGTATAACGTTTAAGTGATTTTCTTTTTTCTTTTTTTCATGCAGTGTGTTTTTTTTTTGTATATATATATTATGGAGGGGTGATGATCTAACCCAGTATGCTGTTCTTGATTACCATGTTAACCCATTTTTTTTTTTTTTTCTTTAGTTTTAGACAGTGTTTTTTCATAGAGTACAGAAAGTTTAGAAGTTTTTTTTATGACCCAATTTCCTTGCTGTGTACATTTGTGAAACAGTGGCTGGTTGCAATATTAGTAAAGCCGACAACGTCTGTTCTGTGCAGCTGCTGAAAGGAAAGTTTTGCCTGGTGCAAATCGGGGGAGAGAGGAACTCCAATCATTGCTGTAGTCCCACCAAATTGGGCAACGTTGGCTCAATGATGTCAACCCATCAACCGGCCCATAGAAAACAGGCAGTGGGGATATGTGCTGGGATACAACTGTGTGCAAAATATGTTTGAATGAAGAAGCCTAGGGGAGCATATCTAAAAATTAAGGACACTTCCTACATGAGTGAACAATTTAATACAGTTCTATAAAAATATAATTGCAACCCAGAAAAGAGCTTTAAACATATCTACTTAGATGGGAAATCAGAAAAAGTCGCGCTAAATATATAATATAGTGAAAATATTGCACTAACGTGCTAATCGTGTAAAGAAATCATATATAGCATAGCTGTAAAAGGAAAAAAATATAAGCAATGATCGTGTGATGAAAATAATGAAATAAGTCACAAATTATCAGTGTCTGTGAATTGTGCAAATAATGCCTTAAATAGTCCAGAAGAAAATCCTGAAGGAAATCCTGTGAAATTTGTGTTATATCGCACTTGTTGTTGCTGCTATTTTTCAATTTTTTCACTTTTTTCTATATTTTCTTAATTTTTTTCTGTATTGTCCAGCGCAGTTTTCCTAGAAATAATATCTACTTAGATGCATTCTGGCATTCTTCCATAGGTCCTTGCTCCTCTATATGTCCCTCAACTAAACACCATTCTACTAAAGAACTAATATTACTATGTTTAGTGTGTTTGTTTATTTCTTACAGTTGATTTAACATAAAAAGATAAAGGCAAGATGAAGAGGAAAACAAGAAACCATTTCTTATGTATTCCTTCTTTTTTAAGTTTTGTTTATGGTAAATAAAGCTGTAGTATTTTGTGTGCGGCTTCTAAATATTTCTTATCAATAGTTTCCATACTAAAACAAAGCTCTAAAACAAATGACTGTTATTTTACAGCAAACACACTGAAGGAAAGTATCTTTCCAATTGTATATCAAAATGGTATACATTCATACTAGAATTGTTAATCTCGTATAGTAATTGGATTTCATATTGGCAAGTTAAATTATTTGTGAACATAATGCTACACAGGCTAATTAAATTACAGAAAATATCATTTTTAAATGTAATGTAATTGCTATTAGTTTTGTAACAAATATTTTTTTTAGTCAACTTTATTTTTATGTTTTTATTTTTATTTTTTTACTGTCAAGGCCTATTGATACTCCTTCTTATTTTTATGTTTTTATTTTTATTTTTTACAGTCAAGGCCTATTGATACGACTTCTGTTTATTTTTATGTTTTTATTTTTATTTTTTTACTGTCAAGGCCTATTGATACTCCTTTTCTCTCATGACAGGGGGAACATCTAAAGAAAGTGGGATGATTGGCTACAGGTAGCTGCAGAATGACAGCAAGGGGGCCTAGAAAATAAACTGATTTCAGAGATACAGGTACGTCATGTAACACACAGCAGTCTGTATCCCAAAGAAGGTAGAGAAAACATGCAAACTGACCACACTATCACAGATATAGAATATTGGGTAGGGTTACCTGTACATACAATTCTGGCACAATCCTCTATAAGTGCATATTGGAAGGGAAAATGTTTCCATGAATCTCCTATAACAAGGTGGTTCATGGGAGATGGGGATTTTTAAAAGTGCCCAGATAATGATAATTATTCAAACAAGAAATATCATGTAAAATCAATACATTTTATATATACAAAACGTTAAAAACAATAAAGGTACAAATCCTCTGAAAAGCACATCATGCTATACAGGTTCACATACAGTACATGGATTCCATTTGGGGAATCCCAGGAAGTGTATGGATCAACGTATTTCGTCCAAGTTGAGGGCTTCTTGGGGGGGGGGGGGAATGTTTCCACCTTCACTTCCCCCCTCCCCTCTCTTTTTTACAATGATACAATACATTTTGTGCTGTATTCTCCCTCTTCGTTCCTCATTCTTTATATAATAAATTATATGCAACTATATTTTCATTATTTAGGTTTTTGTACTGATACCTTACTTATATTGTTTACCAGCTGTCTCTGCTGGTTTATAAAAAATATTCGAAAAACTGATCCTGAAAAAGCCCTCAACTTGAGTGTTGATCCATACACTTCCTGGGATTCCCCAAATGCAATCCATGTACTGTATGTGAACATGTATAACCTAATATGCTTTTCAAAGGATTTTTACCTTTATTGTTTTTAAAGTTTTGTATAAATAAAATGTATTAATTTTACATGATATTTTTTTGGGATAATTATCATTATCTGGACATTTTTAAAAATCCCCATCTACCATGAACCCCCTTGTTATAGGAGATTCATATAGGAAATTCACTATCCCAGATATACTTCTGTGCTTGGTGTGGTCATAATGAAATGGATACAAAGGAGAACTAGCAGGATCACCAGGTATTTTAGAGCAAATAAAGAATTCAAAAGGAAAAAGCTAGATCTAAACAAAAACAGAAAACAAATACATACACTATATTGTCAAAAGTATTGGGACTGCCTTTACATGCACATGAAATTTAATGGCATCCCAGTCTTAGTCCGTAGGGTTCAATATTGAGCTGGCCCACCATTTGCAGCTATAACAGCTTCAACTCTTCTGAGAAGGCTGCCCACAACGTTTAGGAGAGTGTCTATGGGAATGTTTGACCATTCTTCCAGAAGCGCATTTGTGAGGTCAGGCCCTGATGTTGGACGGGGGGGCCTGGCTCGCAGTCACCGCTCTAATTTACCACAAAGGTGTTCTATCAGGTTGAGGTGCAGACCAATCAAGTTCCTTCACTCCAAACTTGCTGATCCATGTCTTTATGGACCTTTCTTTGTGCACTGGTCCAAATCATTTGGTGGGATCATTTGGGGGATTATGGTGTGGGGTTGTTCTTCAGGGGTTGGGCTTCGCCCCTTAGTTCCAGTGAAGGGAACTCTTAAGGCGCCAGCATACCAAGACATTTTGTATTTCATGCTCCCAACTTTGTAGGAACAGTTTGGGGATGGCCCCCTCCTTTCCCAACATAACTGTGCACCAGTGCACAAACAAGGTCCATAAAGACATGGATGAGCGAGTTTGGGGTGGAGGAACTTGACTGGCCTGCACAGAGTCCTGACCTCAACTCGATACAACACCTTTGGGATGAATTAGAGCAGAGACTGCGAGCCAGGCCTTTTTATCCAACATCAGTGCCTGACCTCACAAATGCGCGTCTGAAAGAATGGTCAAACATTCCCATAGACACACTCCTAAACCTTGTGGACAGCCTTCCCAGAAGAGTTTAAGCTGTTATAGCTGCAAAGGGTGGGCCAACTCAATATTGAACCCTACGGACTAAGACTGGGATGCCATTAAAGTTCACATGCATGTAAAAGCAGGTGTCCCAATACTTTTTGCAAATATAGTGTATATCTTATTTGAACTTTTGGGGTAACTTATTTACTTTAAGCTTCCAAACTGTGAAATTTTATTCTTTGGCTAATGGAAAAGAACTCACCAAGTTCATTGACCTCTAAATTATAACAGATCAGAATAGGCATAAGGATTCTTTCATATCAACATAAAATATGATGAAAAAGGGTCCACTATATGTCCAAACGACGCATTATAGGAATCTTTGCAATTAATTCCAATAGGCTTAAAGCTCATTTAGGGCTCATGCACACAGGACTTTTTAAAAACGCCAGCGCTACAGCATTTTTTTTGCATTTGACTGTGTTTATACGTTAGTGTTATTGCGTGTCTTTCCTGCGTTTTTTTGCGTTTTTTATTAACCACTAGCTGACCGCCCACTGTCAAATGACGGCGGGACGGTTCAGCTACTGTGGCGGGACGCCGTCATATGACGGCGTCTACAATTTGGCCACTGGGGGCGGGCGCGCCGCGGGAGGCGCGCGCCGCGGGAGGCGCGCGCGCGCGCCCGCCGCGTAGCTGGGGCCTCGGTGCGCGTGCCCGGCGGTCGCGATGACCGCCAGGCACCCGCGATTGCCCGGTAATCGAGCAGGACGTGGATCGGTGTGTGTAAACACACAGATCCACGTCCTGTCAGAGGAGAGGAGACCGATGGTGTGTCCCTTGTACATAGGGACACCGATCGGTCTCCTCCCCCAGTCAGTCCCCTCCCCCCACAGTAAGAATCACCAAGATAGGGTACACATTAACCCCTGCAGCGCCCCCTAGCGTTAACCCCTTCCCTGCCAGTCACATTTATACAGTAATCAATGCATTTTTATAGCACGGATCGCTGTATAAATGTGAATGGTCCCAAAAATTAGTCAAAAGTGTCCGAAGTGTCCGCCGCAATGTCGCAGTCACGATAAAAATCGCAAATCGCCGCCATTACTAGTAAAAAAAAAAAAATAATAATAAAAATGCTATAAATCTATCCCCTATTTTGTAGACGCTATAACTTTTGCGCAAACCAATCAATATACGCTTATTGCGATTTTTTTTACCAAAAATATGTAGAAGAATACGTATTGGCCTAAACTGAGGAAAAAATTTGTTTAAAAAAAAAAAAAAAATTGGATATTTATTATAATAAATAGTAAAAAATATTATGTTTTTTCAAACTTGTCCCTCTTCTTTTGTTTATAGCGCAAGAAATAAAAACCGCAGAGGTGATCAAATACCACCAAAATAAAGCTCTATCTGTGGGGAAAAAATGATAAAAATTTTATTTGGGTACAGCGTTGCATGACTGCGCATTTGTCATTCAAAATGCGACAGCGCTGAAAGCTGAAAAATGGCTTGGTCAGTAAGGAGGTGTTCGTGGCTGGTAGGCAAGTAGTTAAAAACACTCCCTATAATATAAAAACATCTAAAAACATCAAACGCGGCTCAATGCGGCTTGACACGTTTAGCCGCATTTAGATGCGTTTTTGGAGTTTTTTGTTTTTACAGCTCGTATTTACTGTTCCTGGAAGCACAGGCGTTTTACTACTGCCCCTAAATGCTTATGCTTACAAACGCCTCTGACAGTTTATGTGTGCATGGACACATAGGCTAATATGGAGGAGCTTTTAGAGGCAGCTAAAAAAAATGTCAAATGCCCCTAACAGCAGCTGTAAAAATGTCCTGTGTGCATGAGCCCTAAAAATGTATATGCTCAAGGTAAAATATGCATGACATAGCATAATTACATTACTGAAAAAAAAAGTTCAATATAAAGTGCACCATTCACTTGTGATGCGTACACTAAATCATTTTCTTAAAAGCATTGGGTAGAAAGGAATGTATCAGAAACAATTTTTTGCTGTATGGGTATGGTAAAATTCTCCTCCACATCCTGTCCTGGTGAAGTAGAAGGAAAAGAGAATACATCTCCCCAAAGTGAAAGAAACTACATTTGTAGACAATTGTGAACAGAACATGTGTCCTTATTGGACGATTTATCCACTAGCCACTTTATTAGGTACAACTGTTCAATTGCTTGGTAACACAAATTGCTTATCAGTTAATCACATAGCAGCAGCTCAATGCATTTATTATTATTATATGGGATTTATATAGCGGCAACAGTTTGCGCATCGCTTTACAACATGGGGGCAGACAGTACACTTACAATACAAATCAATACAGGAGGGATCAGAGTGCCCTGCTCATTAGAGCTTACAATCTGGAAGGGAGGGTAATAACTGTGGGGACTCTTTAACATGAGAAAAAAATATATATAAAAAATATATATGTGTTGACTGCGCTCCCTTGTGTTATGTGTTTTTAAAGTGCTTCAAGCAAAATATGCATTTAAATATACCACAATAAATTTATAAGTTTGTATACATTAGTGATAATAGAAGTAATAATAATAATTAATAAAAATCAATAAAAATCAATATTTTCTTCTGCTGTTCACCTGTGACTTCCAATATTAATTATTGCGTGCCAAAAAAACAAAATTAATTTAGGCAAAACAAACCAAACGAAACCAAAAAACAACAAAACAATAAATGTCCGTAGTAATTTCTGCTGGTGCTGAGAAAGCAATCTTCAGCATAAAAGTGTTTCAATCTTCCTAATTCCTGTGTCCGTGCTGCCTTTATCCACCACTATAGTGACGATACCACCACCACCATAAGAATTGGCCACTCACCAGATGTTAATATAATGAATGCCTTTGGTTCATTAGTAGGGATAACCACTCCACTCCTCTCAGGTCTATGCTGTTTCCAATATACAGATTTACCAATGTCCAACCTCATAAAAAATGAACAACGATCATTGCGCAGTATGTCTGTGCTTTTATTTATAAAAAGGTAAAAACAAATGGGTTCACTCACATTTTTAAGTGCCTATCAGTTGGCACCAAACTTATCCAGCCGCTCGAATGGGTACAGATGGCTGAGGGTATTGCCTGTCTCTCCTGTGTCAGCGTGCGTCCCAAGCCTCCTTTTGTTTAACCGGAAGTGACGTAGTCCGTGTTTTAGCAGCCTCTATGCATTTCGCAAACACTCTTGCGTCCTCAGGAAGCTGCTAAATGTTGCTGTGTCACTCTATTTATACCCTAATGCTTGTAATCCTATCTAATTGGTTCCAGATCGCTCATTCCGCAAAACCGGACGTGAGCGGTCCGCCATTTTGACTGCTGTTGTCCTCTGCCCATTCATTCCGTGCGACCGGAAGTGGGCGATCCGCCATTTTAACTACTGCCAACTTCCGCCCATTTCCGGAAGTTGTTGGGCCGCCATTTTAACTATTGGAATAGTCAACCTCTATCCCATATTTAGCTATGTGTTTTATCCCCTTATTAGATTACATTTAACTTCCCCATTCCGTTTGTTAGGATAGCCCCATTCAAGCGCCTGCAGAAGTTTTTACAGTATTGAAAACTTTATTCGACATCTGTAAGCTATTAAATATAAAAATTATAAAAATTATGTTTAAAAACATATATATATATATATATTTGCGATCTTTTCCCTTTGCTGCATGTCACATTTAGAGCTTTTGGATACTTGCATTAGTCTACATTATACATTTATCCTTTCAAGGTTGCTGAAATTATTTTATTAAAAAATATTATAAAAATATTAATGATTGATGGAAAAGGATTTATATAAACAATTAAATAAACATTGGTAGGGTCAGAATTTGGTGTAAACAACATTAAAACATGGATCCATCCTGCTTTGTATCAACAGTTCAGGCGGTGGTGTAATGGCGTGGGGGATATTTTCTTTGCACACTTTTGGCCCCTTAGTACCACCTGAGCATAGTTAAAAACGCCACCGCCTACCTGACTATTGTTGCAGACAATGTCCATCCCTTTATGACTACAGTGTACCCGTCTTCTGGTGACTACACCCAGCAGGATAATGCACCATGTCACAAAGCTCAAATCATCTCAAACTGGTTTCTTGAACATGACAATGAGTTCACTGTACTCCAATGGCCTCCACAGTCACCAATTCTTAATCTAACATCATGGATGTGCAGCTGACAAATCTGCAGCAACTGTGTGATGCTATCATGTCAATATGGACCAAGAACTCTGAGGAATGTTTCCAATGTTTCTATGCCATGAAGAATTAAGGCAGTTCTGAAGGCAAAAGGAGGGCCAACCCGGTACTAGCAAGGTGTACCTAATAAAGTGGCAGATGAGTGTATGTTGCGATCAAAAAACACATTTAAAAAATGCTTTCACTAACAGTACTGTCGTTGGAAGTGCCCTGTAACGGTGCAAAATAAATATTTCCTAAAAATATTATAGGAAAAAAATAAAGGTAAGCTGCTGTAAAAGTCCTAAAAATCTTCAACCTGGAATAATGTTATAAAGGGAATAAGGGGAAAATGTATAAAAGCCCAAGCACATCCAAAATAAATGAATAATAATAAAAAAAAGGAAAAAGAAAAATACAACATAAGAGGCATAACTTACAGTCAGTAGGATGTATCCCTTGTGTTGATGCCTCTTCTTTTATTTGAAACCCTGCTCCATCCATAGGTTTCATGATTATCAGAATATGCTGCAGAATAATAATGCTCTAATGAGGAAAAATGCAGGGTCTGCATCCCTTTAGACATTATTTCCTTTTGGGAGTATCTAACCACAAATGATTTTTTTATATCTTAGTGCAGACTTCTGGGAAAGTCAGTGAGCCAATCACACAAGCAGGAACTTATGTTTCTGGGGGACGTTTTGTTCACATTCTGTGTACAGAACACCTCCAGGTAGCCATATTGCATTGGAATTTACAGACAATTACAAAGCTGCAGATTGAAAAGGAAAGGTAATTCCTATTAACATTCAATTACAATATGACTTGTGTCACAATTGTATATGATATATTATTGTTTTTTATTTGCTACTTTCTTTCCCCCATAAAAGTTACCCTTTGTATTAAAATTTTGCACCCATTCTTTAGTCATAACTTCCATGACCATATTTTTGATACAAAAAGCTACAGAAATTACTATATTTGTCATTGACATTACTATATTATTAAAATCATGTACATGCTGTAACCGTCAACTGTATGTGTATTTTAATCAATGCTCTACATCAGGGATAAGCAATTAGCGGACCTCCAGCTATTTCAAAACTACAAGTCCCATCATGCCACTGCCCCTGGCTGTCAGAGTCTGTGACTGTCAGAGTCTTGCTATGCCTCATGGGACTTGTAGTTTTACAACAGCCGGAGGTCCGCTAATTGCATATCCCTGGTCTACATAAAAGTAGCATGAATAGATGTAGATTTCTATGCTAACATAACATCTAATCATCTGACTCTACTAATGCAAGATCTTTAATTAACTGGAATAATGAACCATAAAGAGTACCATAAAGAGCTTTTTGAAGTCCTCAGTACTGGTTACCCCTTCAACCTCAAATGGAAACTGTGCCAGTGCCAGTCTTTAGCCATTATCTTACTAATAAATGGGGTATGCCCGGTCAACCTGCCGCTTAAGAATCTGTTTCTTCCGGCGATTTGCTGGTAGGTTAATGGGAGCTGAGTTCCTTTCCAGGAATAATTTACTTCTCAACAGGTAGCAAAAGCTTGCAGCCTGTTGGAAATGATTTATTTCTGCAAAGCCAGCCATATGCTTAAATGTCACAAGAACAGCTTTTAGCATTCGCAGCCACCAAATTCCTAAATCACCTGCCAGAATTAATAGTAAAACCCGTGGCGCTCAGAAAGACAGGCCTCAATCATGCTGTAAATCATGCAACTTTCCCCCTGTAATAACAAAGCGTGGAAAGAGGTCTTAAAGCCTACCGTATTTTTTTTAAAGCTGCCATCAACTAGGTTATTTACCCGTGTTTCTCCCTTGTTAAACTGTGACTATTAAGTAACCATAAAGGGACATCCTTGTATTGAAAAGA
>CM053026.1:336378424-336396797 GCA_028564925.1 Lithobates sylvaticus | reverse complement strand
CAAATCAGAAAATATATATTTTTCCAAAGTCACTATATTCATTAAATTGCTGGAATCCTTATCAATTTACAGAAGAACTAAACTCTGGACATTGTGGCCAAAAAAGATAAGCATAGGTCAAAGGACTAGTCCTCAGCATTGAGTGGAGTCTCCCTGCAACTGATCCTTCCCTATTACTGAATCAAGATACCTTCTTCTCAACTGTGTCCCTGTGTGGGGGAAGCCATCTTGGTGGGTCTTCACGTCAGTGCTTTCAACAAAAGCAACAGTGAGCAGCACCAAATCTCACTCCAAATCTCATGTGACTGACCATGCTTTAAATCTGACATTTAGAGTTTTTTTTTTTTTTTAGTCTTATCACTGTAGTAGCAGCAACTACTACAGTCATTTACAGCTTGGACAGGGCTTGGGCAGGTATGAGATATATATACCTACACTCCAACTAGGGCAAATGTAACTATGCAATACAATTCATACCTAAACATACCTAAATTTCAGCTTTAATCTCACTATGCAGGTGCAGCTATGAACCTGTACACACTGAAGTTATTAAGCACTCTCACATACAAGGATATGCACTGCAATATATTATCATATATTATTTTAGAAGGAATTCAAAACATAAGGTAATTTTTTTCAGCACCGTTCTTAGGCAAAATTAACATTTCAAAATTTGTGTGATAAAATAAAAAATATATTCTTTTTTTTCTTCAGATCTACTTAAATCTTGAATTATAAATATCATATATTTGGTTAACAAGATGTTTCTGTCCACACCAAGGGCAACAAACTTGGTTTAGGCAGTGTGAGTGGTGGGATTAAATTATTATGGCCTGGCTCAGCATTAGTATTAGTTAGGATGTTTTATATATGAAAGCTATAATAGTATATAAATATTTAATTTATGTTTATAAATATTTTTGTTAACCACTTCAGCCCCGGACAAATTGGCAGCCAAAAGACCAGGCCCCTTTTTGCGATTCGGCACTGCGTCGCTTTAACTGACAATTGCGCGGTCGTGCGACGTGGCTCCAAAAAAAAATTGGCGTCCTTTTTTTCCCACAAATAGAGCTTTCTTTTGGTGGTATTTGATCGCGGTTTTTATTTTTTGCGCTATAAATAAAAACGGAGCGACAATTTTGAAAAAAATGCAATATTTTTTGCTTTTTGCTATAATAAATATCCCCAAAAATTATATAAAAAAACATTTTTTTTCCTCAGTTTAGGCCGATACGTATTCTTCTACATATTTTTGGTAAAAAAAAATCGCAATTAGCGATTATTGATTGGTTTGCGCAAAAGTTATAGCGTTTACAAAATAGGGGATAGTTTTATAGCATTTTTATTAATATTTTTTTTTTTTACTAGTAATGGTGGCGATCAGCGATTTTTATTGTGACTGCGACATTATGGCGGACACATCGGACATTTTTGACACATTTTTGGGACCATTGTCATTTATACAGCAATCAATGCTATTTAAATGCATTGATTCCTGTATAAATGACAGTTGTAGTGAAAGAGTTAACCACTAGGGGGAGGGGAGGGGTTATGGGCTCTGACGTGTGTGTGTTTTTTTACATTAGGGGGCGGGGCTGACGTCTGACGTCATTGATCGGCTTTCCCGATTACCGGGAACAGCCAATCAATGACAGGCAGAGTAGGAAGCGCGGGGAGAGGTTTGTTTACACAAACCTCTCCCCGTTCTTCAGCTCCGTAACCCGATCGCGGGACACCAGCGGCGATCGGGTCCGCTGGTCCCGCGTCCGGGGTCACGGAGCTCCCGACCGGGTCGCGAGCACGCCGCTGGTGGCGCACGCGCGACCCACGGGCAGGCGTGGCAGGCAGGGACGTACAGGGACGTACAGGTACGTGGTTTTGCCTGCCCGTGCCATTCTGTAGACGTATATCTACATGAGGCGGTCAAGAAGCGGTTAATGAAATAAAAATGTACAGTATTTTACAATTAAACATTTAATATTGGGTGTGCCCATGACACAAGCTTTACAGAGCCTTGTGAGTTTCTAAATTAAGAACACAGAATTTTTTTTTTTTTATTTCAGACTTTCCCTTTATCTTTAATGCTAATAATTGTACAGACAAGATTAGTTTTAGACAAAACGGGGCCATGGCAAAAAATCAATATGGGGCTACCACTGCTTATTGTTAAATCACTGATAGAGCAGTAGTATACAGTGCCTTGAAAAAGTATTCCTACCATTAGAAATTAACGTAAATGTATTTTATTGGGATTTTATGTGATTAACCAACACAAAGTGTCACATAATTGGGAAGTGGAAGGAAATGATGCGGCCGACGTGATGACGCCGACCGGCAAGGTGGGAGGAGCCTGCGCATAGAGCCCGCGGCGGGAGCTGAATGCGGGACGCCGGGTTTAGAAGGAGAGTGAGAGCTCCGAGCCGGCGCTGAAGATCTCCCGCACCCGCCGCGGTGCCCATCCCCCGGACCCTGCACCTCGCGGCGCGGTGGCTGTCGGCACACCGCGGAGAAAGGAAAAGACCCAGCATCAGCGCGGCGTACGTGTGGGGAGGGTGGGAACCCCCGCGCCTCTCCCCCCCCCCCTGCCTCCCCGCGCCGGCTTCCCCCTCTTCATATGCAGGCAGGGGCGGCCGGCAGTTTGAGTGCTTCGGCCAGAGATCTCAGCTGTACAACCGGGGCTGACTACCTCCCCAGTGCACAGGAGGATCGTTAGAAGAGCAGAAACCTGAGGTAACATCTATACAAACTAAATAAGAGAAAGGCGAATGATCCCTGAAAGTAGGAGGATGTGACTAATTACTGTTGTCTAAGGGGTAAGAACTGTAACCTGGTAAACTCTGAATAAGTAAAAACTGCCTGACTGTATTGCAATAATCTTTTGGTGGAGAAGGTCCGAAGTAAACATAGGCTATGATACCCTATATAATAGAAAGCCAGTGATAGCACAGGAAAACCCTGATAAGGTTATCTGCTTGATTGTATCATAAGCCTCTGGTGGACAAATGTTTGAAGTAAACATAGGCTGACGTTACCCTGTATAACAAAATGCCAGGTATAAAAACAGGAAAACCCGGAAAAGCTAATCTGCCTGATTGTATCACAATAAACCTCTGGTGGATAAATGTCTGAAGCAAACATAGGCTGACGATACCCTGTACAATAGACAGCCAGGTGAAAAGAAATGGCAATTCTTGACCCTGCATAAAACAGGAATCTGCAATTAACCATTAAAGAACTCCACTACGGATAGCACTGGGGGGGGAGACAGACTCTGCATTACTGCCTAGATTGATCCTCCATTTTCTCTGGACTGTGCATCTGGTGTATGTTACCTATGTTCCCGCTCCCTTTCTGGAGAATAGGTGCCCAGAAAACTGAGAACATACGGGCAAAAAAAAACTCTGGGCTGCTGAACAGAAACGAGAAGCACAAATATACAGAGCGTCCAAAAGACACTACACAAATATTTGAATAGGGAACTGCACGGGGCACGGGGACAGATATAGACACAGATACAGATCCTGGCCCCGACGGGCCCCCTCACAGGAACAGCGGATCCCCTCGGTGGTTCTCTTCCCTTTTTTGAGGACCGTTTTTTTTTGTTTTTTCCCCCTTTCTGACCTCCCCCCTCCTCTCCCAGTTAGTTCCAGCTCTACTCTCGGGAGACCATAATCATTGAAGAAAAAAAAGGGCTTAGTTTTGGAAGACAGGTTAGGGGACAGGACACGATGCAGGGCAGGCTACTATGAGACGAGAAATTATTGGAGTCTGCCAGACTAAAAGTAGGGCCGTACGGCACGCTAAGATAGAGCACGCGAACTGACCCCCCAAGATTTCTCACTCTCATTCTGGCCCTCCCTCCTGGGCCGACCCCCTAGTTATTTTCTGTTTTGGTCTGTTTCTGTTCTTTCTTGCCTACAAAAAACCCCTACCTTGGTTTACAATTAAATCTGCCCTACTTCAGCTGGGAGATAACTCAGCCCCTTAAAGAAAGGAAGCTGGGTAAACGAATCAGAAAAATTAAAACTAAGGGGGCGAACATGAGTAGGTCAACGAACAAAACAACAAAAGGGGCGCTTCTCAAAAGTGGGAAAGAGAAAAACTCGGAAAGTACCATTAAGCAATACATGACCCAGGGTGCCAGCCCAAAAAACCCAGAAGGGACAAGACAAACCCATTCCAAAGGTGAAAAAAAAAAAGGAGCGGAAAAAATACTAGAGGAGACCCTGGCCTCAGACTCCATCATAGAAAGTGAAATAGACGAAAGTAGAATGGAAGAACCTAAAGAGGATGAACACCTACCAACAAAAGGGGAGATGGAGAAGATGCTCCTAAGACTCGAAAACGCAATAAAAGCCGATATCGGCTCTCTGAGGTCAGATTTAGGGTCCCTACTAACACGAGTTGAAACAGTGGAAGAGAAAACAGAAAAAATGGACCAAGAGATGAACCAATTACAGGATCAGCTGCATAAAGAGCAGATTAACAGGAGGAGACTACAATACAGGATCGAAGATCAGGAAAATCGCAGCAGACGACAAAATATAAGAATTAGATCGGTACCGGAAACCAGAGGGGAAGATCTCAAGCTAACCATCAAAAAAATCCTTGGCCCAATCCTAGACAAAGGAGAAGATGAATTCCCTAGGACTGACAGAATACACCGGGTTGGAAAGCCAAGAGACTATAACACAGATCGACCAAGGGACATCATAGTACGATTTACCTTCTATGAAGATAAAGCTGAGATCTGGGCAAAGATCAAGAGGCCCACGTTGATACAATATGAAGGAAAAGATCTACAGATTTTCATGGACCTAGCACCGGAAACTCTGGACAGAAGACGATTGCTGAAACCCCTCCTGGAGAGCATGCAGACGCGGAACATTCGATATAGTTGGGGGTTCCCTGCTTGCCTGATCGGCTTCAGAGAAGGGATTTCGGCAAAATTAGTATTCCCAGAAGATTTACGAGATTTCTGTGGAAAGTTGGATTTGCCGATCCCAGAGCTGCCTGGCTGGCTAGATGATTAGGCGGCCATGGGGGGAGTGGGCGGCGGAGGGGTTCTGGGGGGGGCGGGGGGGGGGCCATCCCCCTTCCTGTACCGAACCCTCTGGGCACGGTCTGAAGGGGGCGGGACAACGCGCAGGCCTCCTCAAAAGGCGGCTCAAAGATGGTCAAGAGTTTCGAGACCATGGGCGAGCCAGGGGCCATAGAAGGGCCGAATGGGGGGGGGGGAGCTAATCCCGGGATAGGAAGGAGAGGGGTAGACGGGGAGGGAGGGGGGGGGGGAGAGGAGGGTAGGGGGGGGCCTGACCAGAAAGACTGGGAGATTAGGATAAGGGGACTAGAACCACTTCTAGCTATTAGAAAATGATTCCAACTACAAATTTCATAACATATAACGTCAAAGGGCTCAATTCACCCAATAAGCGCCATAAAATTCTGAGGGAACTGGGACAGTATGCCGCTGATGTGGCCTTCTTACAGGAGACACACATCTCACATAATTCAAATATTAAATTATATTCCAAAGAATTCCCCACATGGTACTATGCGGATACAGTTACCACTAGAAGTAGAGGAGTGGCAATTGGCTTTGCTAAGAAAGTAAGATTTTGCCTGGAAAAAAGTGAATCTGACCCAGAGGGAAGATACCTTTTTCTAGAGGGCAAGCTAGACGGCACAAAAGTCACATTGGCTAACATATATTCCCCTAATAGTGACCCTGGGACCTATCTAATTAAAATATTAGGAAAATTAATGGAGTTCAGGGGGGGAATGTTGATCATGATGGGGGACTTGAATCTCTGTTTGGACCCACAATGGGACAGTACGTCCCGGGCACCTGGGACTAGCAACGTGCAACTACGTAGAATCAAGAAAAAACTACTGGAACATCAATTACTAGACGTTTGGCGATGCCAACATCTCAAAGACAAAGACTTCTCGTTCTACTCCCAGGTGCACGGAACGTACTCGCGAATTGACTACATTTTTTTAGAACATAGATCACTAGAACGGGTGCTGGAATCTAACATTGGGATAATTTCATTATCAGATCACGCCCCGATATGGATGAAAATACAAATGACCCCGGAAGTTAAGGTGCCCCCCAGGTGGCGACAAAACGAGGAAATAATAAGAGAGGCCGCAGGAGCCGAGAAAATAGAAAAAGAGTTGGAACAATATTTTAGGACGAACGACACAGAGGGAATCTCGGGTAGGACACTATGGGAGGCCCACAAAGCTTTTATAAGAGGCATCTTGATAGCCGTGGGGGCAAAAAGGAAAAGAGACAGGGCTAGGAAGATAAAAAAATTCACAGATGAAATAGCTAAATTAGAACAGAGACATAAAACGTCCCAGAAACCCGACAGAATGCTATACCAAGAAATAATAAACAAAAGAGAAGAATTCAAAAATCTTATGGAACAAGAAACTAAACAAAGCTTCTATCTTCTCGCCAGGGAAAAATACTACGGAAGTAATAAATCCCCAAAGTACCTATCAAAAATGCTACGGGAAAAAAAAAGTTAAACTTTATTGAGAAAATACAGGCAGACAAGGGGACCTTAGAATACACTACAAAAGGAATTGCACAAACATTTAAGAATTATTACGAGAAACTATATGCAGTAGAACACGAACGGGAAGGGGGAAAAACAGATAAGTTGGGGAATGTTAAGGCCTTTCTAAGTCAGGTGGGATTAGTTAAAATGACAGCAAATGACCGAGATGAGTTGGAGGGACCAATCTCAGAAGAAGAAATAGTGCGGGCATTGGCTGATACTGGGAACGGGAAAAGCCCAGGACCGGATGGGTTCACGGTGTATTATTATAAGAGGTTCCAGAAGATCCTGATCCCATGGCTATGCAAGTACTTGAATGGCCTGGGAACAGACTATCAAATGAGCAAAGAGGCCTTATTAGCCTCGATTACGGTCATAAAAAAAGAAGACAAAGATGGAACCTGTTGCTCCAACTATCGGCCGATATCCCTGCTTAACGCAGACACCAAACTCTTTGCTAAAATACTTGCAAGCAGAATAAAACTCTGATGAACAAGTTGGTACACCCGGACCAAGCCGGGTTTGTCCCAGGAAGAGAGTGTAGAGACAATGGGGTCCGTACTCTGCTCCTGTTGTTTCACGAGAAGGAGAGAGGAGGTCCCAGTCTGCTCCTGTCAACTGACGCCCAGAAGGCCTTTGACCGGGTAGACTGGGACTTTATGTTTATGACACTGGAGGAAATGGGCTTCGGACCAAACATGCTGAGGCGGATAAGGACGCTATATCACCACCCGACAGCGACAATTAAGATCAATGGCACAGACTCCTCTCCCTTCGAAATGAGGAACGGGACCAGACAGGGATGCCCATTGTCCCCCCTCCTGTTTGTTCTCTCTCTTGAACCCCTTCTATCTACAATCCGAGGAGACTATGGGATAGCGGGATTCAAGATAGGGAAAGAGGAACACAAACTGTCCGCATATGCTGATGATGTACTATTTTACATCAAGAGACCTGGTAACACACTGCCCCGTTTAATGGAGACAATCCAAAAATATGGTGAGATTTCAAACTTTAAAATAAATCAGGGGAAGTCGGAGGTTTTAAATATCAACACCAGAAAAACATATACTTCAAAAGGCATTTAAATTTCCCTGGCGGGAAGAATTGAGGTATCTGGGCATAAAATTAGCAACAACTATAAAAAATTTTTTAAGTCCAATTTTGTCCCACTGTTAGACGACATTAAAAACGATATCAAAAGATTAGGGTACAGACCCCTATCATGGTTCGGGAGAATTCAATCACTTAAGATGTTCATGCTCCCTAAAATTGTATATAAAATACAAATGATGCCTATCGCACTCCCTAAATATTATCTAGCAAAGCTTAAATCCCTACTAATGGCGTTTGTATGGAAGGGGAAGAAACCTAGAATAGCCTTTGCTACTTTAAAACGGGAAAAAAATAAAGGAGGGCTAGCAATCCCAGATATATCCCTATATTATAAAGCTATAGTACTTTCAAGAATCACGGAATGGATAAAAGAAAATAAGAAAGAAAAAAGATGGGTGAACTTAGAGTTCTCCCTGAGTAAGGTAAATTTAGGTAATATTATATGGAACCCCCCTAAACACAGGCTAATTGATTTAAGTAGTAGTAAACTCACACTAAATACACTAAGGATATGGGATGGGATATATAAAAAAACTCAATGGTCACTATAACTCACCACTTATTAGCTTAAAAGAAAATAATTTTTTGCACCGGGGATGAAGATTAATGGAGGGAATTAGATAAAACACGAGCACACACAGCTTAAAGATATATTAAAAGAGGGAAAGATTCTATCACTCCAGGAATTAAAAAATAAAGACGGGTTTGAGGAGATTGATGAATGGAGGCATCACCAGCTTGCCTGTTTTACGCAGAGTCTTCCACGCCCTCTGAGGGAAGAGACAGAACTAACCGCGCTAGAGCGGGTGTGCCTGAATAACAACACTAGGGGCACGATATCTAGGTGGGGTGGGCTCCTGCTGGACGGGGAGGAAAGGGGGATGCCTCCATTCATCTCAAAATGGGAGAATGAGTTGGGTATACAATGCGATAGCACCATTATTAAGAAAATTTTAAAACTTACACATAGGTCTGCACATGATAACAAATCGGCCGAAACCAATTATAAAGTACTTTCAACATGGTATGTCACCCCAGACAAAACGCGTGCAAATACCAACGGTATAATCAAGGGGATTGCTGGAGAGGATGTCAGGGAATCAGGTACTATGACACATATTGGTGGAGCTGCCCCAAGATTAGGGGGTTCTGGGAAAGAGTAGTGAAGTACAGAGTTAGAAACCACAATACAGATGCGTCCTGATATGTCAACACTGGTCAAAACAGATTTTATGCAGAATATACTTACAACAGCTTTGTTCAAAAGCTGTTACTCTGAAAGTTTAAGCATATTAATTTCAATCCCCATTAAAATGGTATATCATTATAAGTAGCCCCCTTATAATCCTCCCTTTGATCATTCTGATTCAACATAATGATCATCCTTTATCCTTGTAACGTTGGTAAGTATTATTGGGGGCGTGCCATTTAGGAGTGAGGTAAAATTTAAAGGTATGGCCATTAAAGGAACTCTGGCAGTACTGGGATGTAGTTTACTGCATATCCAGCACTTTTCAAAACCTGATTTTTGGGCATAGCTATATTTAAATTTCAACAACAACATTTTATCAGAAAACTCTTGGGGGGGTTCACTTCTTCTATGTCTTACTATAGGAGTGTTATTTGACTTGGGAATCCCACATATCCCTTTTAGTGGTCCCAAATCTTCTGGGTGGTATATACAGTTAGCTATCAGCCAAGTGGGTAGGAATACTACCAGAATTAGACAGCACCAGAGGCACAAGGTCTTCCCTGTTGCTGATGTTGAAAACATTATATATATATATATATATATCTAATGTCCTCAAAATTCACTATTCTTCTTCTTCTTCTTCACTTGTCCTGATGATGGAAAGATTCTGTTTTGTTTCCAGGTAAAATCATCGTGTCCTCCAGGGAGATTTGTCCTATGCCTTCCTGAATATCTTGTAGATTTTGTTGTTGTCTTGAAGGGAGTGTATCCTCGGTTACTGTTAGGGGCTCTGGAGTTGAGGGGAGCTGGGGACACTTCTTCAGTCGGCTGGCGTGGATCCAGGTGTTGCCTAGGTCCGTTAGTACCGCGGTCCTGGATACCTTTTCCACCTTCCACGGTCCGGAGTAGATTGGTCCAATTCTTTTCCTGTGAGCCAGCTGCTTAATCAGTACTTTGTCCCCTGGGATGAAGGGGTGGGTAGGTTCTGTTGAAAGAGGAGAGAAGGTGACAGAAACTTGTTCATTTATTTCATGAAGCATACTTACCAGACTTTTCACGTACACTTCCTGTTGGGAATAAACGTTAATATCAGAATTTGGGTCTAATGGGGGTAATTCTATATTTGCAGGGATTCCCATTAGAATTTCAAAAGGGGACAATCCTGTCCTGGAATGGGGGGTGGTTCTTATCTGAAAAAGGACAGAAGGTAAGTGTTCCAACCAACCTTTTAGAGTACCTCCTGTAGCCTTTTTTAATTTGTCTTTGATGTTCCTGTTCATTCTCTCTACTACTCATGCACTCTGGGGATGATAGGGAATATGTAGTTTCCATTGCATCCCCAGAGATTTGGCTACAACTTGGGTCACTGAGGAACTAAATGCGGGTCCTCTGTCGGACCATATGGTTGTGGGTATCCCGAACCTACAGATCCAATAATTTAACAAGCATCTTGCTGCTATATTTGCGGTTTCTCCGGTACAGGGAATTGCCTCAACCCAAGCTGACCATTTGTCAACGATTACGCAGAGGCACCTCAAGTTTCCCTTTTGCTTTGGTAGGTGTGTGAAGTCTATTTGTAAATCTGTTAATGGTCCCAAGGGTGGAGGTAGATGGCCATGTAGGCCATGTCTTTTTCCTTGAACATTGTTCTGGGCACAAGTTAAGCAGCTTCTAGTTAGAAGCGTAGTTTGTTTTTGTAAATTATTTGTGCAAAAAGATTTTAAATATATATTTACAAGAGGGGCGGGTCCTATGTGTCCTGGGCCATGGAGGTAGGATAAAATTAGGATACAATTAGCTTCAGGTATACCCAGGATCTTCCCCTCTTTTGTCCAAAGACCTTCAGAGTCTTTGGTCAAACCTTCATTTGCCCAGAAATGGACATCTGTATCTGTGGCCATTGACTGCATTTGGGCCACAACAGTTTTGAAATCAGGGGATGAGAAGTGCTCTTTAAAGAAGATTGTGGTAGGGGCTGGTGAATTGGGTGAACTGGCAGCAGCCTTTTTTGCTCCTCTGTCTGCGAAAGCATTTCCTTTTGATACTATACTATTGTCTGATGAGTGGGCTTTTACTTTTATAACAGCAACCTTTTTAGGGAGCAGAATTGCTTGCAGTAGATTAAGGATCTGCTCTGAATTAGCTATCTGTTTGTTGTCTGCTGTTTTAAATCCTCTATTGGCCCATATCACACCAAAATCATGTACCACTCCAAATGCATATCTGCTGTCTGTATAAATGTTGACTTCCTTGTTTGTGAACAGAATACAGGCTCTGGTCAGAGCTTCTAGTTCTGCTACTTGGGCAGAAACAGGGGGCAATGGTTTTGCTTCTAACACTGTATGTGGCAACTGAACTACAGCATAGCCAGTTAAAAATGTAGAGTCAGAGGGACGGGAACAACTACCATCTACAAAAACATTTTCGGCATTTATAATTGGAATGTCAGAAAGATCAGGTCTTGGTGAAGTGACTTGTTCCACTTTTTCTACACAATTATGTGTGTGATCAGGTTCGTGTGGTAAACGTAACATGGAATGTAGTAAACGTACAACTGGATTGCTATTCGGAACATATTTAAGTACCAAGTTGTCAGTATTTAACAAAGTGATCTCGTATCCACTGAGTCTTTGGGAAGTCGTGTGTTGTGTGTTCATATTCTGTATGAGGTGGGTAACTGAATGAGTGGTGTACAGTGTCATTTTGTGTCCCAATACTATTTTGTTGGCATCCTGTGCAGACATGGCACAGGCAGCGACATTCTGAAGACAGGACGGCATGCCCTGGACTTGGACAGGGAGTTTTCTAGATAAATATGACACTGGACGATACCCTGAACCATGAGATTGTGCAAGTACTGCAGCAAAAGATTTTCCTGAAACTACACAGTACAACTGGAAGGCTTTACCATAATCTACCAATCCCAGGGCGGGGGCGGTGGACAAACTCTTAATAAGAGCATCAAAAGCATTTTTTCTGTCTTCTGTCCAGTCTATCAATTTAGGGGCGTTTGACCCGGCAGCCTCTCGTAGGATACTATCATAATGAGAACAGTCAGGAATCCACTGGTGGCAATATACAATTGCGCCCAGAAATGACAACAAAGCTGCTTTGTCTTTTGGAGGACTGAGAGCTTGTAAGGCTGCGGCACGTTTAGGGGACACTAGCCTGGTTCCCTTGTCCAGAATACATCCTAGGTATTCTACTTGTGGTAGACACCACTGTATTTTCTTCCTTGAGGCTAGGTGGCCGGCTTCGGCCAGATGTTCTAACAGTAATGTTGAATCGACCGCACAATCTTCAGCAGAACGACTGCACAAGAGCAAGTCGTCCACATACTGTATTAGTACCGACCCATGCTCGGAAGTCCAAGACTTGACGGTCTCGTTGAGTACCATGGAGAAGGCGGCGGGGCTGTCTACATACCCTTGCGATAAACGCGACCAAGTTAACTGACCCCCGGCCCATGAGAGGGCAAATATAGGTTGAGCCTCTTTGGCAATAGGGATGCTAAAAAATGCGTTTGCCAAATCAATCACTGTGTAGCATAGGGAATCTGCAGGTATGCATGAAAAAATGAATGTTATATCAGATACCAAGGGCGGGAGACGTAATTGGGGAGTGTAGGGTGTGCAGTTGATAAATCCTACGCTACCTTTGTTTTCTGCCCAGATTTTGTGAGTCTCTAAAGTAGCGGGCAGTAACATAAAGAATCCTTTATGTGTGTGTCGTTTAGGACCAGTCAGGTCACAGAAAGGGGAACTTGCAGTTAGTGACCCTTCTTTGTCAAATTTAATAGTGATACTTAAACTGGACAACAGGTCCCTTCCCATAAGGGATACAGGACAAGAGGTCAACACAGCAAAAGACTGATCGCACAAATGTTGCCCCTCGGGAGTGGTTACAGGTAATGGTGGAGTGATGGGGTGGGTAACAGGGGTCCCATTTATACCAATAGAGTTTCCCTCAGTACATTGTGGTGTGTCAAAAATTACATTATTCACTGAACTTGATGTGGCGCCATTGTCTATTAAGAAACAGACACGTTGCCCATCAACATTTAATACAACTTGGGGAAGACTCTTCCATGAGAGGTTGTAACACACTAAACTGAGGGAAGGGTCATACTCTAGGCATCCCTATAGGGGGTTTGGCTGCTGGCGGTTTGATGGCCACTGCATAATCTTTTAAACATTTGCTCCATGAGTGATAACAATCTTTCATGTATTGAGGGTCATTAGATTTACACGGGGGTAGGAATGCTTATGCGTCTGACAAATTTTGCTAACTTTCTTCCAATCTTCCTCTGAACAAGGACCTTGTGGTCCCGGATCATGAATACCTAACTGGTGGCATCTTTCCCGGACTTGAGCCCAGAAAGGTTCCACCTGTGGTCCAGGTAGATTGTTTTTAATATATTCATACGGGCACGGGATCCCTATGTCCGATCCTGGGGTGGCCACAGAATTCCCCATCTAACAAAGTGGGCAGAGTATGACTAGTATGTGGGCACAAGTGATAACAACCCGTTTGGGTAATCACTTGTTGTCGAACAATTGGGTAGTCTGCTTGGTCCGTCAAATCAGATGGACTAATGGGACTGTGAAGGTTTACCCTTAGTACTCGATTTATGGTTCCTTTCTTTGTGGCGGGATATATTCCTCTTACCCCTAATCTACAAGAATAGCCCCCTGGTCTATTGGTTAATAGAACCCACCTATTTTCTATTTTAAAAAACAGTAATCCTATAGTACAATGTGGACAAGGTGGAGCTATGTCGCTACAATCAGGTTCTTCGTATTCCGAAGTCATTAAACTCTTATACTTTATACAACATACAATTCTTTAAATTTTTAGGTACTTACGCTGTCTGTGGGAAAAGAAGTCTCACATATACATACATATATATATATATCTTAAACAAAACTTTATACTTATTTCTATAGGTCTTATACTGTAAATCTTATGAACAGAATTATTTTAAATGATCATTATAAAACCATACATTTGTTCAATTTTATAGTGCACTTTTTGTTTCTCAAAAACTTAATGGGCGTCCGCTCAACCAAACCTTTTATCACGGGCGTAATCTGCTACTTCCCGGTGATTAAAATAATAATAATAATAATCTCTTTTACAATAGTTTTTTTATAGTCAGACCAACCTAGTCGGACTCTCTTTAAATACCCAAATAACCTACGTAACTACCTGCGTGTCCTTTTAACCTCCCGGGGGACCGACCTAGTCCGCCGCGAAGGCACAACAACCTAACCTCCCGGGGGACCAGCCTAGTCCGCCGCGAAGGCACAACAACCTCTTTAAACTAAATTCGTGGCGATGATCTGGACAGCGTAAGCATTTACACCTATTCACCTTAAAAGGTAAAAAGGGCAAAATCACTTACCTGTCACAAGATATCCCACTTCTGAACACCAGTTGTAAGGTACACGTCTTTCTCCTTGTATTCTAAATGCCTAGGCCAGGGATGGTAAAAGCGGAGGTCCCAAGTCACCGGTGGTTAATCAACACACACATACACTGGTTGTAAGTGAAGAATGATTACAGAGTTTAATAGGCACTACGTTCCTCTTTTATGGGAAATGCAGACGGGGGGAGGACCAGTCATATTCTTACACATATGCATACATTAACAACTTCTTGTCATGTGATGGTCTTCAGTTTGCAATATGAAATATAGGGCAAAGGTTAGTCATGTGATGGTTGTTAGTTTGCAATATGAAATATAAGGCAAAGGTTAGTGTATGACAGTTAGTTCTCGTTATCTGTACACATCTGCTAACTTGACCACAAAACTCCTGAGTCACTGCTAGCTAGTTTCATATCCTCTGGTGAAGTACAGAGTTAGAAACCACAATACAGATGCGTCCTGATATGTCAACACTGGTCAAAACAGTTTTTATGCAGAATATACTTACAACAGCTTTGTTCAAAAGCTGTTACTCTGAAAGTTTAAGCATATTAGGGGGGTTTGGGGGGGGGGGTAAATAGGATAACGGGAGTTGTTTAGAGTAAATGAGCTGACGGCCCGATTTGGAGCCCAAATCATACTTGCCAAAAAAAAAAAAAAGACACAAGCAGAAAAAAAAGCTTTTCTTCAGCAGGGACAGGGGAACTGGTCAGAGTTGATGGGAAGATAGATGGAGCCAAATACAGGGCGATCTTAGAAGAAAACCTGTTGGAGTCTGCAAAAGACTTGAGACTTGAGGTTCACCTTCCAGCAGGACAACGACCCTAAACACGCAGTCAGAGTTACAATGAAATGTTTTAGATAAAAGCATATTCATGTGTTAGAATGGCCCAGTCAAAGTCCAGACCTATATCCAATTGAAAATCTGTGACAACAAGACTTAAAAATTGCTGTGTCATAGATGCTCTCCATCCAATCTGACAGAGCTTGAGCTATTTTGCAAGGAAGAATGGGCAAAAATGTCACTCTCTAGGTGTGCAAAGCTGGTAGAGACATATCCAAAAAGACTTGTAGCTGTAAGTGCAGCAAAAGGTGGTTCTACAAAGTATTGACTCTATGTGCTACTTTGTGTTGGTCTATCACATAAAGTCCAAATAAAATACATTTACAATTTTGGTTGTAACATGACAAAATGTGGACAACTTTAAGGGATATGAATACTTTTTCATGGTACTGTATGTATCAAAATATACATACATATTGTGATATTCTGGGTTTTTAGCTCAATGGTAGCTGCATTATTGGGCAGTGCGTCCACGCCAGACAGGCGTTATAGTTAAGGGCCTGGTAGCCTACAATTATTAAAAGATAAAAAACAAAACAAACGTCCATCCAGGAATCCCATTATTTAGCACTCATAAATAACAGAAACATACCAAGCCACATGGACAAATAGACTTAATTCCTTCCATCCCCCTGGACTCACTGGCTTCTTTAGTCTCCCAGACTCTAAAAGCTGGCCAGCCTTTCCCAGTACCTGGGCATAGAATCCCCCTTACATGGGCTGCAGTCTCCCACAGGGCAGACAGTCTTCCTGACAGGGGTCTGTCTTGAAAACAGCAAGCTGCTCACACTCCATCTTCCTACACCTACTGCTCTTACCAGCCCTTTGTTATATTGGCTGTGTCCACCTGTGTACACACCCTTCTGGCTGTCCACAAGACCCGGACACAGGGTTGGAGCTCCCGTCCCACCCAAGACTTTTAGGGATCTCCAAACTGCAGAGCCCCATCTGGAAATAGAAAAATCCGGAGAAAGCTGCCAGAGCAGTTTTCTCCATTTCAAATCTATGCTCTGTAGCTCTGCAGTCTGCTGATATGCAGACCCTGTGTTAATTTTTAATCTAATTCCATAGGGACAGAGCCTCACTGTGTTACAATACATACATAATATGTGGCAATGTGGTAAATGTAAATATATGAATATTCACAATAATATAAAACTTGATATTAGCACAATGTAATGTACCTTCTCCCCCAACTTTAGACATCTGTTTCAACACAGAACCTTGCATAGTTCCAAAGAAAAAAACTCATGCTTTATTTCCCTTGTTCAAACATCAGTGTCCCAAGATCCTTTGGGTCTCACAATATTATTAGTGTCTAGTCACTAGTTCCTGCTTACAAAACAGATGCAGCGTTTTCCCTTAATAAAAAAGTTAAATTTTTTAATTATTCCTTAACATTTATTTATAGCATGTAAAGATACCTGAGAGAAATACAGAAGCTTCCCTCGCTAAACGTTAGAAAATGCTAGTTGCTAGACCATCTCTGGATTCAGTACTCTGTCTTGGAACAAGCAGATCAGGATTCAGAACACTTGTTTGTTACACTGGGTCTAAGTCAATGTCTTAGCAAGTACTGAAGCCATAGGATTGGAATGACAGCCAGGGGAATAGCAGTGACAGCCTTTATACTTCCTCTCTACACATTTTCTTTAAGTCTGAGCACTCAAGTAAATGTACCTTAAAGCGGTTGTGCACACATTTCATTTAGTAAATCTCTTTGCCTTCCAAATCAGGCAAAGAGTACTAAATGAAATGTGTTTTTTTTGTCCACTTACCTTGTAATCGCTGACGTCCTTTCCTCTGTCCCTTCGGCGGTGGGCGGGGTCTCTGCTTCGATCGTCGTCACGCCGCACTGTCTACTGGGATCTGGTGTCATTGATCCCAGGAGTCAGTGCGGACATCTTCCGAAATCTCGCGAGATTTCGGGCAAATCTTCCGAAATCTCGCGAGATTTCGGGCACATCTTCCGAGATCTCGCGAGATTTCGGGCACATCTTCCGAAATCTCGCGAGATTTCGGGCACATCTTCCGAAATCTCGCGAGATTTCGGGCACATCTTCCGAAATCTTGCGAGAATTGCATTACATAAAAAAAAAAAAAAAAAAAACACACAGTGCAGAACCGCTTTAAATCTGAACTCCAGGCTACAATAAGATAGTGTTACAACAATATGCATGTTTACTTTTTAATTCCTAGATTCCTTTTGGTATTGCTTGCAGATATTTGCAGTAATCCAGCCTGAAAGATGTCCAGCACTTTGCCTCACTGCAGGAGTTTCCTGAGACCATTTTTCGCTGCTCTATTGCCTTGTGTAGGATGACTGATTTTGTATCTGCACACCTGTAATTTTCACATGTCAGTCCTGATATTAATACATCAATGCTGCCTGTAGTAGCTAAACCCTCTGTATAATTTGAACGATTTTCTGGGTACATGGGTGAGGTACAACAAATATAGTGGCTTATGTACACCTGTAAACCTGCTTTAACTTCTGACTTTAGGTTTATGTTAAGGATATTTTTAGGGAAATTAATCCCCAAATAATCTTTCTCAATAACACTAGGGTCATCATAAAGTGTAAATGCTTCCAACAAGGAAGGATTAATTACAGATATTGGTCTTAATGGTTTTAAAGGGTTAATACACATATCTGAAACATACTTAAAATCTTATATTGTGAGAGATATTGTCCTACTCAGAGATGAATCATGTTTATTATAAAAAAATAAAAGTTTACAGAACTATTTAACAGCTAACTAGTCCCAAACCATTAGAAGCTTTTTGGAGACAAGCAGAGTTATTCTTGCTTATTATACAAAAACATCCACCAGCCACCCAATCACATGTGCTTCCTCTAATTAAGTGGTCAAAGCTGATAGCTGAAGGACTGCTATTTGCTCAAGTGCATTGAGCACTCATTTGATATTTCAATCACATTTGCAACAAAAGAAGAATTTAGCAAGTTTCTTTTAAAAAGAATAAAAATAATATATGAAAAATGGTATCCCTAAAATGCTCCCCGGTAAAGGGCGTGGTGCTGTGTATTATTTTGTATATTAATTGCAAAAATGTTTTCTTGGGATATGATAAAAAAAAATGTGTCAAGTTGCAGCTCTCAAAGAAATCCCACTATACAGTAGGGGGCAAGTCATCGGAAACACCACATAAAAAAAGAAGTTTACAGTATATCTAAACCCAAAAACTGTAATATATTGCAG